>CAXKVV010001567.1:0-47569 GCA_964058805.1 Schoenoplectus triqueter
CACCATTTTGTGGATGCTCCTTATATATTTAATTGACTTTTATTTGTGGAAGCTCACCCACTCTCCCCTCATTTGTGCACCGTTGCGTGCTAAAGTGGAAACTCACGTTCACTCATCTCCACTCAATTTGTTTTGTGGGGGTACTACCCTCAAACATCCACCACGCATCCCTGCGAGACAGGCTTTCATCGGGTAGGTCCGCTCTCCATGACCTGAGTCACTTCTTTAAGCGAATTACTTTATTTGACACTGAATTGTCGGGCAAAGCATAAACCCTTAGTCTGACCCCTCCATGATCTATTTTGGGATTAGAAACAGATCACCTCCTTGGGCGTGTGGTACTTTTGCGGATGAATGTACCCAACCTAGTTTTTTGTATTTTAGCTACCCTCAAACATCCATCACGCATCCCTGCGAGACAGGCTTTCATCGGGTAGGTCCGCTCTCCATGACCTGAGTCACTTCTTTAAGCGAGCCGCTTTGTTTAACATGAAATGTCGGGTACAAGCGTAAACCCTTAGTCTGACCCCTCCATGATATGTCGTGGGATTATGACACACCATTTCTTCGGGCGTGTGGTGCTTTTACGGATGAATGCACCCAACCTGGCTTTGTATAACACTCATGGTGTCGGGGACAAAGGTGGCAACCCCTTATTGAAAAGATTATTTTTTTTATTATCATTCATTTTTTTTATGAGTAGGAAAATAGGTTTTTTTTTTGTTTTACATATATATCCTTTTATTTTATTAGAAGAGAGTAGATTTTTTTTATTATTAGTGATACATGTTACTAATAGTACGAGAGTTATTTATTTATATGCCCTCAGAAGCGACTATTTACTAGCCACCAATTTGCTCGACCTATCCCTTGGCTTGCGCCGCGGGCGACCAATATGAGCAACTTTCGTCATTGGGCAACAGATAGTTTGAGGGACAAACTGCAAACCCTGCCCATTTTTGTGTTTATTCTGTATCAAATGGACAAACCCAATGGTATTTGTATTGTGAGCCCAAACACCAAAGCTCTCGCCTTACATTCTCGCGTGGTTTTGGCGTTGAATTCTCTTATTCTATATATTTTTTATTTTTGTTATAGGGCTAAATGTGTTTGTGTGGTTTTGGATTTTTAAATGCATTCTATTTACAAATGCACAAGTAGGGTTTTGGGATTTTTATGCAAAAGTGGAGGTTAGACATGGGTTCGTGTTTCGTGCACGTGTGTGTAAACGAACACTTATTCCCTCCTTATTTATTTACAATAGATACTACTCGATCGGCCCCGCTCCGGGCTATGTGTAGTACTTCTTCAGATATCGCCCATTAATCGGTGGCATGGGCCTTTCACCTTCATGATCTATGAGTTGGTATGCGCCGCCCTCGTATACCTTCTCAATTACATATGGCCCTTCCCAATTCGGAGAGAATTTCGGGCCGATGTGCCGGCCAATGATCGGCCTCTTAAGGACAAGAACAAGCTCTCCTTGTTGAAATGCCCTGACTCGCGCCATTTTGTCATATGCCCTTGCCATTTTTGCCTGATATATTTCAAGGTTCTGCTGGGCTATCAGTCTCTTCTCGTCCATGGCATCCAACTCGTCCAGTCTAAGTTGTTGGCATTCGTCCATGGTCATGTCATTTTGCATAGCCACCCGCAATGACGGTAGTTCCACCTCAAGAGGGAGGACGGCTTCAACCCCAAAAGCCAAAGAATACGGGGTAGCTTGCGTAGGCGTTCGGTACGTAGTTCGATAAGCCCATAATGCCTCCTGTAGACGATTATCCCAGTCTCGTTGGTTGCCGTCTACGGTCTTTTTCATAATGTTGATCAGGGTTTTGTTAAAGGCTTCGGCCAGGCCGTTGGCTCTCGGGTTATAAATGGACGAGAATCTCCAATCAATATTAAACTGCTCCGCCAGGGCATAGACTTTGGAGCTCTTGAAGGCCATTCCATTATCAGATATTATTCGTTGCGGTGTACCGAATCGGTAGAGGATGTGCGTCTTAAAGAACTTGACCACATCGGATGCTTTAACTTCTTTGAGTGGGATGGCTTCGGCCCATTTTGTAAAGTAATCTGTCGCCGCCAGGACGAACCGGTGACCTCTCGACGTCGGAGGGTCTATGGGCCCCACTATGTCTGTGCCCCACATATTAAATGGCCAGGATGCTACTGTGGGGTGCAATGGGTTTGGCGCTTGATGTATAAAAGGGCCGTGTATCTGGCACATGCGGCACTTCTTTGCATGCTCTTCACAATCAGCCACCATCGTGGGCCAATAATATCCCATTCGCTTGATCTTCAACTTCATTTTTGGCCCAGACTGATGTGCTCCGCATAGTCCAGAATGAACTTCTTTCATAACCTGCCCGGCTTCAGGCCCTGATACGCATCTTAGCCATAACTGATCATAAGACCTACGGTATAACGTATTGCCCACATACGCATACCGTAATACCCGCTTTCTTAGTTGATCAGCGATTCTTTTATCCTTGGGGAGAGTGCCATGCCGGAAATATTCGATGAACGGTTGTCTCCAATCACCGTCTTCTTCAGTTATCATTGTTTCGTGGCATTCTACCTTTTCTAGCCCAGCATTTTCATTATTCGCATTGTCTGTCGTCTGACACAATGATAATGGCCTCCTATTGCGGACGATGATGTGGATTTCCGGCTCTGTTGGTTCACCCAGCTCCTTGGCGAGTTTGGCCAATGCATCTGCTTCACCATTCACAGCCCTCGTGACTTTCTCAATAGACACGTACGGGATTTTCTTCATTAATTCCATGGCCTTTTGGTGATATTGTATTAGTTCCGGCTTTAAGACCTTGTATTCGCCGATTATTTGATTTATTATCAGCTGTGAATCCCCAAAGATACGCACAGCCTTGATCTTCAGCTCCAGTGATAGCTCTAGTCCGGCGATGAGTGCCTCATACTCTGCTTCATTATTTGTACATGGTTCAGTTAAAGCCAGAGAATGTCGTATTATCCCGCCTTCCGGGGTTACGAAGACTAGTCCTGCGCCAGCTCGCACAGTTGGGACTCCCGGGCCCGCGATTGGCTTGATTGAAGAAGCACCATCAAAGTACATCTCCCATATAGGACTTCCTTCTTCAATATGTAGAGTTTCCTCGTCAGGAAAGTCACATTTTAATGGGGAGTCATCTTGGATCGGGTGTGCAGCCAGGAAATCTGCTAGCGCCTGCCCCTTTATCGCCTTTTGCGGTGTATAGGTGATGTCGAATTCAGTGAGGATGATAGCCCACTTGGCCAGCCTCCCCGTCAGCATTGGCCGAGTCATCAGATATTTGAGAGGGTCCACCTTGGATATTAAAATGATTTTGTGGGCTAACATGTAGTGCCTCAATTTCTTCACCGCGAAGATTAGGGCTAGGCAATGCTTCTCGATCGGTGAATACCCGTGTTCTGCCCCTACCATCATGCGACTTAAGTAATATAGCGCATTTTGATTACCATCCTGGTTTTCTTGTGCCAACAGGGCTCCCAAGGATCCATCCAGGGCGGTCGTGTATAGAATGAGCTCCTTCCCAGGTATGGGCGCCGCCAATACTGGAGGGTTGAGTAGATATGCCTTGATTTCTTCAAAGGCTCGCTGGCACTCACCATCCCACTTAAACGGGATATTCTTTTTAGTTAGCCGGGTGAAGGGTTGTATTTTACCTGATAGATTGGCTATAAACCGTCTAATGTACGCCAATTGCCCTTGCAAAGATCGCAATTGTCTTAAATTCTTTGGCGGGGATAATTCAGTGATTGCTTTGATCTTGCCCGGGTCTATCTCAATGCCCCTGTGGCGTACCACAAACCCCAAAAATTTACCGGATGATACCATGAATGCGCATTTCAACGGGTTTAATTTTAGCGCATGTTCTCTCAGGCGGTTGAAAACGACCTCAAGATATTGGAGGTGTTCTTCATATGACATGGCCTTGATGACTAGGTCGTCCACATAGCACTCGACTATCTTGTGGATCAGATCGTCAAATATCTTCGTCATCGCCCGTTGGTAGGTGGCTCCCGCATTTTTGAGCCCAAATGGCATGACTTTGTAACAATATATGCCAATCGGCGTGCGGAATGCCGTGTGCCTCTCATCTTCTGGCGCCATCTTAATTTGATTATAGCCCGCGTAACCGTCCATGAAGGAGAAGACTTCATAGGAGGATGTATGGTCGATTATGATTTCGGTTACTGGAAGCGGGAAATCATCTTTAGGGCACGCCTTATTCAAGTCCCGAAAGTCCACGCAAATGCGGATTTGCCCATTTTTCTTTTTAACCGGGACAATGCTAGCCACCCATTCTGGCGTTTCTTCTTCCCGTATGAAACCGGCGTCGATGAGTTTCTTTGTCTCCTCCACGACTTTTTCTTCGAGTTCTATTCTCATTCGCCTCGGCGCTTGCTTAATCGGCTTGAAGGTTGGATCAATTTTTAAGTAATGGACCGCCACATTGGGATCTAATCCAGGCATCTCTTTATAACTCCAAGCGAAGCAATCCATGTAGCTTTTAAGGAATGTCTTCAACCTGTCAGCCACCTCTTCCGGCAACGACGCGCTTATGAAAGTTGGTCGTGGGTCTTCTTCCGTCCCCAAATTAATTTCAGCTAACTCATCGACCGTATTAGGCTCCTTTTCTAGCTGCTTTAAAGCATTTTTCAGGACCGGGGCATTGTCCTCTTCTGTTTCATTGTCTGGTATTTCAACAGAAGTCATACAGCAGCTCTCTTCCATACGGTACTCGTTGAGAGACCCCTCAAAACATGCTGCGTCATCGCAGTCATACCCTAATCCCCGGGTGTATTTTATTTTACCATCCAGGCCCAGGACTTTATTCTGGCCGCCATTCCAGAGTTCATCGAAGCGCTTGGCCTCGGCCTTGGATATGTCTCTCAGACATTTCGCCCTTTTTGCCAGTTTATACAGCTCCTTTCCAAAGGGATGAGATGCAGCGTCATCGCTCGTTGCATTCTCCGATTCTTGTTCTATCACCCACTTTTTCCAAGTGTTATGGTCAGGGTTCTTCAGAGACTGGGTTGAATCGCTCTGATAGAAAATTATAGCCTTGTGGATGATAGTTTTTCCTTTAATGCGCTCTACCTTTGCCGGCACAACAAAGGTCTTTAGGGTTTGGATGTGGTTCACCTCTCTTGGTATGAGGTCTTTGAAATGCCTTTCGGGAACCACAGTAATCTCTAGCGCTGCCATCTCTTCTTCCATCTCAATGTTCATGACTGAGTTGGAGCGGTAGATTTCTTTGATAGACTTACGTCTCGCAACCTTAGGTTTGCTAGGTACGGGAGTGTGCGAGATCGTATAAGCCACCCCTTTGCCCTTGTTATTCAGGTTATGCGGAGCTGGGTCTTGTTGAAAGCTCTTCGGGAGTTGGATTGTCCCGTTTCTGTGCCCTTCTTCTATTAGGTCTTTGAATACCCAACATTCTTCAATTGTATGGCCCAATATGCGATGATAAGGGCAGAATTCGCCTTCACCGGCTCTTTCTATGTCGGCGGGTCTTTTACAGACGGGAAGTGTCAATCCGCTCTTTAGGGCCTGCTCAAATATCCGAGCTGTTTTATTCTTTAGGAAAGAGTATGGTTTACTCTTCTTGACCTTGAGGGTTTGCATGACGGTTGACTGCTTGGCTTTCATTTCTTCCCCCTTTGATTCATCCACTATTACAATTACCCGTTTGCCGCTATCGGGTGCTTGTCTTTCAGGGGTCCCGGAACGGGGTTCGCTCGTCATTTCTTTGAGTAGCTCGGAGTTATAGATCGCGGTTTGCAGGTTTTCAATCATTATCATGATTTCATTGTGTTGCGTCTTGATATCCTGCATCACTTCCCATTGTTCAGACACCTCTCTTCTATTATTTTCGACCTGGTGCCTTATTTCGTCGATCGCATTCCAGACACGACCTTCGAAATTTTCCCGCCATGAGCGTTCTTCACTTATAGGCCTCGGCCTAACCGGGTTATCCCTTCCGCTATCGGGTCCCGTGTTGATCATATATGACTCCTCACTTTCATTATCTGTTTCGGGCCCTTTATATGGCTTCTTGAGGATGTGATAGATGATCTCTTCGTCAGATTCCTCTTCCCAGGGCTGACGATCATGGCCAGATTCTTCTCCCGAGGTGGTATCGCCCGAGTTGTTAGAATCTTCGGAGTCTTCTCCCGAAGTTGCCTCTATGATCTGAATTTGAGGGGTGTTGGCAAGTTTAAAATTGAAAATGACCTCCTCTTCAGAATCACTTGCATTGATTTCGCTCGGTTTTATTTGGGCCTTATACGTAGCCACCTGTTTGAAGCGGAATGTTGCTTCTTCACCCGACTTTCTTCCGGGTCTTTGGGCTCGAGCGCCTCGGGGTTTAATATTAAATTTGACCTCTTCTTCTTCTCCGGATGAGGTATCAAATTTAGGGCCTTTGTTGAAGGGTTTCTGACCTGCTTTTGTCATTGGCCGGCTCGGCGCCACAGCGGATTTAGGCAGAAAATATTGGGCGTCATTGAACTTAATCTCATGCACCCCGAATGGCTTGACATCTCCGTCAATTCTCTTTTGCTTACCATTCTCAATATATTTCAGGCATTGGTGCAGAGTAGAAGGTATGACCTGGTTGCTATGAAGCCACGGGCGACCCAGCAACGCCCGATAAGAGGTTTCAGCGTCAATGACATAGAACTTAGTAGGCGCTTTTAGACTTCCGCATTGCAGGTTCAGAGTTATAGCTCCCAGGGCCTTTTGGGAGTTTTGATTGAAGCCATGAATAATCACCTTTTCATCAGATAGATTTTTCACATCTAAGGTGATGGTCTTTAGAGTTTTAAGCGGCATAATATTGATCGAAGACCCTGCGTCGACCAGGATGCGGTCAATCTTTTGCCCTCCGCAATTTCCAGTGATGTACAATGGGCGGTTATGGTCGACGGTGCCTATTAGGAGGTCGTCGTCCGTGAAATTTATACAGGCAGCCCGTTTGGCGGTGAATAGGGCTTCTTGCATATTTTGCTCTATGAAGTACGACTTGTACTTCTCGGGATCTTGCAAGGCCTGGATTAGTACCTCCCTTAGATCTTGTGACATCATCAATGCGTCAAATATGCTTAATAGCGCTGGGATCTTACGCAGATGTGCCAACACGTTGTATTCTTCGCCCGTCGACCGGGTCCTTTCTGGGTTCTTGCTTGGATTCTCGACCTCTTTGCCTTTATTCAGGGTCTTATCCTTTCCTTTATCAGAATCCTTGGGAGCCTGTCTCTCGGGTATATAAGTCCCGGACCGGAGCACGGCTTTGCATTCTTCGTTCTTGGTCCCAGAGGTGCTTGCTTCCCCTTCATCATTTGGGAAGAACATCTCCTCTAATGTTGGCATATCTTCATCGTGAGAAGAATATACCATGTTGCACGAAGCACCCCAGATCTCTTCGCTTTCTTCTTTATTTATTTCTTCATCCACATTTTCTTTCTTTTGACCTAGGGTTAGCTTCTCCCAATCTTCTTTGGAGATGAAATGTTGAAGGGTGATCGCCTCGGGACTGCCCTGCTCATACTCTTCAATCTTATTCTTTCTGGACTTGTTGTTTCTATGCTTCTTTTTCTTCTTAAGAACCTGGTCTTGGCTCTGGTCCACCTTATAATATACCCTGGGTTTTGGTGGGACCACTGGCGTGATGTCGTCTTTCCATTTCATGCCAGGTTCTTTCTTAAGGGCTTTAAGCATTTTAATCGATTTCTTCGATAGGTGCGTAGTCCATTGTTCTTCTTGATCTTCGCTTAATTGGCCCGGGACTTTCTCTTCCTCATGAGAGATCGTATTGGCCTACTCATGGGCTGATGGGCTTTGCAAGAACCCTTTTGGTAAAGTAATTTCACCATTTTTATACGCCTTTTCGACCCAATCTTTGAAGACCCAGCAATCTTCAATTGAGTGCCCTATTATTCTGTGGTATGGGCAAAAGTTGGGTTCGTCCGATTTATCGGCATCTTCCGGGCGTTTACTGGCCGGCAGGGTTAGGCCGTTCTTCAGTGCCCCTCTGAAGATTTGGGCAACTTTATCTTTTCTGAAGGAGTACGGTTTAGATTTCTTTTGTTTAAGGGATTCAAAACTCCGTGAACTCCCTCCTGGATTGGGCCTAGGTCCCTTATTGTAGTTGTTGCCATTTGTGCTACTGCTGCCGCCTTGGGTGTCTGTGTTGGCAACCATCTTATCTTTCAACGAGGTGAATGCCACTTTAGTCTCGGCTCGGGCTCCTCGTTGCGGCCTATTATTCATAAAGCTCGGCACGGTATGCGGTGACATCCTTTCCATATTGGATACCGATCTGAGCAAGTCTTTGAATGTGTTGACCTTTGTCACACCCAGAAGCATGCCCATCCACCCGTCAATGTTCTTCATAATAAGGTTGACGGCCTCATCTTCAGTTAATGTGCGGTCGCATTTGATGCTGAGGTTCCGCCATCTATTGATAAAATCTGTCATTGACTCCCCTTTCTTGGGTTTAGTGCTTGCCAGATCGGCTATATTTATTTTGTCAGACACCATGACAAATCGTGCTCTGAACGAGTCCGCCATCTCGTCCCAAGTCCTGATGCTGTTGTTTTCTAATGAATAGTACCATTGGAAAGCGGTTCCCACCAAGCTCTGAGGGAATTGTCTTAACAACAGTGCATCATTGCCACCCGTGTTGCCGCACGAGGCTACAAAGTGGGCCAGGTGTTGTTCGGGGTTTAGGTCTTTATTGTCTTCCCCTGAGAAGGTCCTGAAGCGGGGAATCACATACCCTTTAGGATATTCTTCTAAATCGTATATGGCAGGGTATGGATGTCCACAGTTTTTAACGGGAGGGATAGCATATCCACCTCCAGCTATTTGCATTTGCTGGGCAATCATGGCTTGAATCTCTTTTCGGGATATTCCCGTTGGTTCAGCCTCCACATCTATGGTTCTATGTGGATGGGGTTTAGAATCGACAGGCTGTTTCCCCTTATGATTGCTTTTGGTACTGTGGACCCCCTCTTGACGGGAGCTACCAGCTTTGAAATTGGCGTCTTGTGATTCTTGTAAGGATTTGACCGCCTTAATCAATTCTTCGTTTTGTTTTAGCATGGTAGCGATTAGCTCCCGTTGCCTAATCAGCTCTTCGTCCCGTGCCTCGATGTGGCCTTTTAGTATTTCTATTTCATCGATGGGCATTTCGGGACGTGTTTCGACGTCATCTTCATTGTCGAAGAGATCAGGGTTTTCGTTGTGGTCTTCCCCTTCCCTGCTATTGCCTTCGGGGTTGACTCTCTTTGGGGGTCTCCCTTTTCTACCATTATTTTTGTTGGTATTTGTGACGTGAGCTTGATTAGGCGGAGACTGGTCGTCCTGGACCATATTCACCTCACCATCAGTATCTGGGTCAGTATCGTAGCTTATACTGATGGTGTTGACCGAGAAGTGCTCTTCATAGCGAGCGGTTCTTCTCTTCTTCTTCGCTTGGTCAGGGGCAGTTATTTTTAAGTTGTTGAGTGGTATTCTTGAGCCTAATCGGCTGAATACACTCTTTTGACCTAAGCGGCTGAACACGCTCTCGGGCGGAGCGTTGGATTTGCCGGCCTTGCTGGGTTGGGCTTGAGACTGGGGCTTTGTTGGCTGGGATCCCTTTGGGACCCACACCTGCTGGGCGCTAGGTGTTGCCTTTGGTATAGACCTCCTTGGGTTCGGAGTGGAGGCAATGGCTTGCGGCTGAGCCATGCCTTGAGAGTGATCGGGGCGGGAGACGTACTGTCTCGACCTAGCGTTTTTAACGCTTCTCCTCTGTTTGAGGGCCCTGTGAGCCTTATAGATGGCTTCTGCAGGGGCTTGAGACTTATCCTGGCGGCGCTGAGACCTTTGAGTTGGGCGAGGTGTGGGCTTAGGCACCTCCCATGCCTGGCGGAGCTGGCCTGTGACCGAGTTCTTGGCCACTATGCGGAGAGCCGAGAATTTGTTGGAGACTGGGATAGCTGGCCTAGCCACCAGCTGGTTCTTGTATGCATCCAGGGCCCTCTTCCTGGACGCTTGAGAGTTACGGGCAGTTTGGGCTGCTGCCTTTGGGGCCGTCTTCTTAGACGGGCGCCTTCTCCTCTTTGGGGAGGTAGTAGGAGAGGCCATGACGTTGTTGGAGATCCCCTTGGGAGTCAGGGTGATCGAGTCCTCCTCCTCGTCCGGAATGGAGATCCGGACGGTCGCAGGAGTGATCGTGGCCACTGGAGCTGGGCCGTAAATGGTAAGTTCTTGCGGGATGGTCCCGAAGAACATGAATAGTTTGCCCTCTGGGCTCTGAGCAGGAGTGACGGTGTAGGGAGCAAGGTTGAAGTTTCCGAAGAATGCCATTTCCTGCAAAACCAAAAACACTTGAAAATTATTAGTCATTTTAGCACATAGAAGACCACTTGTATCCTTTAAGTATTCTATTTGCCTCTCTCTTTCAGAGATAAGAGGAGAATCTAGGTCCCACCGGGCGTGAAGATCCTGTGCGACCCTTTTTCGCGCGCCGCCGCACCGCCGCCGGGCGATGGGTTCTGCGGAAGAAGGACACGGAGATCCCTCCCGAGCGTGCATCTGATGGGTGTCGGCCGATTCTGCCGTTAAGAGATATTTGGATGCACATTCAGGGGGTTTTTAGTGATTGTGAGTTCTTGTAGATTCCGGTGGGCGCAAGCCCCCACCGTTAATTACCCTGGGCTACGAACCTCGAGGCACCTCTGGATCTTTGAAAGAGAGAAGCAAATAGTATAGTTAAAAGATGGTCAAGTGGTCGTCTAAGTTTATAAAAAGGGGTCTACGGAAGATGAACCTACAAACAGATCGGTTCAATCTATGAAAGACAAACCTACAAACAGATCGGTTTTGTCCTATGGAGGACGAACCTACAAACAGATCGGTTCAGTCCATGCCACCTCGAGATGTAACCTTACCAACAGACCAGGTTAATCTCTTCATAGGGGGCTTGAGGTGAGTCTACATACAGATCGACTCGACCTCCGTTGATCTAGAAGATAAACCTACAAACAGATCGGTTCAATCTTAACTAGTCAACAACCAATCACACAAAATACAACTCGAAGCACTGAGCCGGTTGATCTTGAGGTTGGTGAATCAGGAGAAGGGTGGATATGGCCCACGTGTTTCTTCTCACCGATCTTCTAGATCATGAATACGAAGCACTAAGCCGATTCATAAACCTAGGAAACACAATTGCACACAATGTCAAACCTGAAGCGCTGGGCCAGTTCAACATTGGGGCATGTGTAAGTGAAGGAACCTACCTACAGAACGGTTCACATTCACTGTTTTGTGGATGAATCTACCTACAGACCGATTCAATCTCACAGTCTCGGGAAATGAGCCAGGAGACAAACTCGTCGACGGACGAGTTCAGTCTTGCCAGCTCAAATGGTCATGAATTACTTGTTCATGACACCGAGTCATTAAGATGTCACTTAGCTCGGACATCGTAATATTCTTCTTCTTCAAAGTCGACATATCTCTCCATGCTGATGTCGTAGCTTTGGTCATTCTTCAGCGAGCGTCGAGATGTTCTTGTCTCAACTAATCATTCTACATGTTGCATCACTTGTGCAAAATTACTATGTTGCCCTACACCCCTTGTGTGAGCGTATTCAATCATGAGTTACTTGCTCATGGTAGCGAGTCATTAAGATGTCACCTATCTAGGACATCGTAATGTTCTTCTTCTTCAGAGTCGACATATATCTCCATCGTAGCTCTGGTTATTCTTCATCAAGTGTCAAGATGTTCTTGTCTCGACATATTCACTCATGTTGCTATCAAAGCCTTATTCATCTCGCGTCAAGATGTTCCTGTCTCGACGTATCTTGTTATTCTTCATCAAATGTCAAGATGTTCTTGTCTCGACATATCTTCTCGTATTGCTATTGAAGCCTTAATCATCTTACGTCAAAGTGTTCTCGTCTTGACTAATCATTCTAAATGTCATATCATATGTGCAAATATTTTTACGTAGCTTTACACTCCTTATGTGAGCATATTTATTCATTTCTAAAATGCACAAAGTCTATGGTATAATATCTTTCATTATCATGCATTTACTTATTTATTATTATTATTATTATTATTATTATTATTATTATATTCTTATTACTATTATTATTTTTATTATTATTATTTTTATTTCTTAAGCTCTATTTATCTATGTAGAGAATTATTCACAAAAATAATAGGAAAAGGGGTAGTTATCAATATTTTTGGGATTTTTATAATGGCTAAAATAGTAGATTTTTATTTTTATTATTTCTAAACTCTATTTATTTTGTAGAAAATCACTTACAAAAATAATAGAAAATAAGATGGCTATGTTTTTTATTTATACTTTCAAAATGCTTATAATAGCTAAAGTAATAGAATTTTGTTATTATATTCTATTATGTTGTAATACTATTCATTATGTAATAATTATTTACAAAATTAAAAGATGGTTAGCTATACTATTTTACTATTATTATATTTTTATTATTATTATTTTTTTTATTTTTTATTATTATTATTATTATTTTTTTTAATATCTATAATAGCTAAAAGAAATCATTATTAATATTCTATCTTATTTATTATACTATTCATTATATCTATTTCTATTATTCCTATTTATTATCTATAGAAAAGTATAAGATTTTTTATTACTAGTCATAAGAGATGAAATTCATTATGTTTTTATTACAACTATTATTTTTATTACATTTTATTCATCAAAGTATTTTTCTATTGTATATTTGTATAGAAATAACAAAAGAAATACAATTCATATTATAAAACTATATTATCATTCTTTATTATAAGAGAAAATACATTTTACTATTTATTACCATAGTAGTATATTTTTGTATATTTTGTGCTATTTATTTTTATTATTCTTTTTACAGAAAATATCATCATAATATCTATTATTATTATTACATTTTTTATTTATCAAAGAATATGGCTAATCTCACTATTTATTATAGTATACTACTATCATCATTATTATTTCATGGAAAATCACTTGAAAAATCACTAAAATACATCTAGTTATTATTTATGATTTTTATTTGTATTTTTGGAATTTTTATAGTATTTAAAATGACAAGTCAAAGCTAGGTCAACTATATCAATATATGTAATGTATTTTGCTTTTAAATTGTTTTATCATGATCATATTTCTAAAACTGGAATATTATTGTATAGAAAAATAGTATGAAAAATAAGAAAATTTTAGAAACAAATTTGAGTCAATTTGGAGTTCAGGAGCATTTTCAAATCATTTATTTACCATATATAATTAATATTCTGTTATTATTTAGTTAATGGGCTTAATCTGGGCCTTTGGATTTGCTCCAAGATCAGTGCACATCTTTTATATGGTTCTATTCTTATTTGGGCCGTTGGATATACTTTAAGATTAGTTCGTAACAGATAAACGATTTAGATGCATTCATTATTATTTTCTCTAACTGTTGGTTCATAGATGGCCGTTAGATCTACTTTAAGATTAGTTCATAGAAGATTAAGGGCCCAGATACACCCTTACTATTCCTTTTAATTAACAAATCACAGTAGTCGTTAGATCCCTTTGAGATTCCCCCAGATGAGCCAAGATTCACGTCGATGCGCTAAGAATCGTGCCAACCTCTTTCGTCATCACGTCTGCTAGTTACGCGCTGAGATCCGTGCTGTTTGCGTTCCCGGTGATCAAGAACTCCGTCCGGTGATCGGCCGACAGTTTGAGCATCGTCTATATGGGAGGAGTTCACCTGTACCTTCTGATCGGGGACTCACACGATGAGTGGAGAGGGAGAGCCGTACCGATTTTGGTACAGTGACACAACTCGGTACCGAGTTGAATTAAACGGATTTACCGATCGAATTGAACGCTAATTCTTGCAATTCTTGCAGTATTCTCCATCGCCTTGATGTAATCGATATGTTCATTCACTGTTTCTAAGTAATTAACTCCAATTATGATGTATATCTTCAAGCAATTCGTGCGGTATTGTACCAGTTGAAGAATTAGTTGCAATTTTGATTGCTTGAGCCTTGGAGATGAACTATACATACTCACCATTCTTCTGTACAGCTTTGTTTGATTTGTCTAGTAGTTAGCATCATGGATTGGTGGCAAATTACATGTTACTGCACAGAAGAGGGGTGCGGCTGAGTGTATCCATTGAATTGCTACTGATTTCATTGTCAATTACACTCAATTGAAGCCCAATCGATCAATCAACCTTGCAATAGTATCAGGAGGGTTACACAAACCCTTCAACTGATCTCAATTACAATTATTCATCAAAATTCCATTGAATAGTACTTGGGAGGGTTACAAAAACCCTTCAACCAAGTTTCATGCTATCCTGTATCATCTCACATCACAACCAGTATCAAGAAAACAAAAGAAATAAAAGAAGATGAAGGAGATAGAGGGAGAAACAGAAAGAATTGAAATAATGAAAGAAATCAGAAAATCTTATTGCTACTTCACCATTTGCACCAATGCTCTTAGAATCTGTACATGATTGACCATGATTACCTAATCTCTGATGATTCTTGAGATGAACTAGTTGCTGGCCAAAGATCTAAGCTTTGTACGGTTGAAGAAATTGGATCAAGAACACCTAATCCCTCCTCTCTCTTTACAACTGTTCTTTCTCTCTCTCTCTTTGCTTTTCAATGCCTCTCTTCTACTGCTCTCCTCTCCTTGCTTATGGCCAGAATTGAGGTTTATATAGATTAGGAGCTCAATTGTGATTGGTGGGTTGGTTAGTGGCCGGATCACTCCCTTGCAATTGATCTCCACCTTTCATTGCATCCCACTCAAGGGCCAAGATCTCTTTGTGCTTCTTTTCACTGCCTGTTAAGCCAATTATGCAGCTTGAGCTGTTAGAGTTAGTTATATTCTTATTATTTTTACTCTTTTGCCACTCACTCTTATCAATCGGGTCTCCCATGTTTCCAGAGCCTTCTAGAACATTCTAAGCGTTTGAACATTCCCAGTATACTCCCTATATAATCTCCAAATGCTTTCTACTCTCAATTGATCAACTGAAAACTCCTTTCTTCACCCAAGCTCCATACTCGGCCTATCCATTCAACCATCACCTTCTTTCATCTATTCTTCCAATTGACAGCTTATTCAATCTCTCCTTACCCCCTGGAGTCGATCTAGCATCCCTGCCTAGACAATTGAGCATCATTCCACCGAGTTCAAGCACCCATGCCCATGGCCGGTTTGTGGATCGGTGGAACATTGACCTAGAGGCTTCCAATAGTCACTTTTATACTTGCCTTAGCATCGTGTGGGTAAAAGGAGTGTTCTTGCATAATCAATTGGACTTATAAACATTTACAACGGTAATTTCCATTTTTAAGCCGATCAACTCCTTCTGTCAATTTCTCTCTCTTCTTCTGCTAATTCTCTCAGTTAATTGCTTGAATAGTATCGTGTGAGTGATTAGAGGCTCCTGTGGGAAGGAATTGAAGCAAAAGACTGTGTAGCACTCACCTCCAACAATGGCGCCTTCATTGATCTCGGGCGGAAGAAAGAGGAAGAGAGGGAGAAGAAGCTGGGATGAAGGAGGGTCGGATGCGCCTGGCGTGTGTGAACCGATGCATCAAGCAAGGGGCAGTCAGAGAGAGGAGGCGCATGGACCAGGTACACACCTTGTTCTTTGCTCGATTTAAATTTCTGACTGTGAATGCGTATAGACATGGTGCATACTTGCTAATGTGTGCTATACTCTCATGGACCTGACATATGGGCTCCATCTGTAAGTAGCTGAGTCTAGGCCCATAGGATTAAATTGCGACTTGATTAACAGCCTGCTTAAGTATAATAGATCTGACTTGGTGCAATCTGATAGGTCCATCTGTCTAATTATTCCATTAATCATCTGCCATAGCATTTAATCCATGCTGAGGTGGCTCTGTAATGTAGTGCCATTTGTCACCTGTGGGGCCTATGCTGCCTAGTTGGACCAATAGCATGTAGCCATGTGTTAATAGGTGTGGTGTAGTCTGCTGAGGTGTGTCATTACTATGCTGCCATGTGGCACATGGGGGAGTGAGGTGTATTGTTACAAGGCTGCCATGTGGCATGTGAAGGGTGAGGTGGCCTCCTCTGGCTGTGCCATGTGGCATAGGGTTGGGTTAAGTGGACCTCTGGTGTGGTGCCATGTGGCACTAGGATGGTGAGGTGGCCCACTGGCTGTCTGCCACGTGGCACTAAGGTGGGGCCCACCTGTCAGTGACTCATACCAGGGTGGGGCCCACTTGCTGACATGGCCCAATGAGAGGCTGCCACGTGGCACACCCTCTCTCTTCGATTATTTTATACCTCCTGTGTTTCTTGTACCCAGTTTGTACCCAGAGCTGCTGTTATCCCCAACTTGCACCCAGAACTGCTCTGATCAAATCTCAGCCTTTGATTAATTCATTTATTCTGCCTTTATTTTCCCTGAATTTATTCTGATAGCTCCACTTATCCAAAAATCATGAAAATTTCACCAAAAATCCCTAAATTCATGATGATCATCCCTGTAATTTTTAATTCCATTTTTACCCCTCCTTCTCTGGATTAAAAATTCTTTTATTCATAAAACCCTATTATTCTTTATGAATTAATCCCTGATCTCAATTGTTGCTCAATGTCTCTGCCAATTACCTCTCTCTTGCAGAAACCACCCTAACTAAATACCAATTAGACTTATATTGATATTCATTAGGGCTTGATTTGATCAAATGCTGACTACTTATCAGCAATTAATACAAATCTAGACTTGATCAGGTGGTTGCTCCCAGCTTTGGCACCTGATCAGTCTTGTGAAATTGACTTTCAATCCCTTAACATGAGGGTGACTTGGTCAAAGAACTGACTACTTATCAGTAATTGACACAAATCAAAGCATGGTTAGGTGGTTGCTCGCAGCTTTGGCACCAGGTCAGCCTTGAAAGCAAAATCACATTTGGAATTTCTCATGACTAGTTGCATCAAAATGCTAGCTTGGCATTGACATCATTTCATGTAGCATAGGGATTATACTGCTTCAGCTCCTTTCTAGGGTTAGCTTCAAAGGCAGATTTCTAGGGTTCAATTCTGACTCTTTCAATAGGTCACTGAGGTGTGGGGCCCACCTGTCAGTGAAAATGGTCACATGGTGACTCATCAGATAGGCTATGTTGTTAGATTCATCTACAAGGGACTGCCAGGTGGGTCCCACTTGTCAGATAAAATATAATCAAATGGCTGACCCATCAAGAGATTTTCTCTCTCCTAAATCTCCCGAGGGTCAGCCACCTCGAATGAGTAGGAGGTGGTGGGGTATTTATATCCTCGTCTTTCACCATATTATTTCATTGTGGGATTAATGCTTAACCTCTGTTCCGGGTTGGTTAGCTTTCTTAACAAAAATAGGCTAGGTCCATGTCATTGGAGCTGCTCATAAGGGACTGCCATGTGGGTCCCACTTGTCAGAAAAGATATAATCACATGGTGACACCCAAGAGGTCTCCTCTCTCCCTCGATCTTCTTGGGTGTCACTCATGCTGAGTGGATAGAGAATAGCGGGGTATTTATACTCTTCACTTCATGCCCAGCATTCCGTTGTGGGACTAATGGATTTGTTCCGGGATTATGCAGCGACTTTTCCTGATCAGTGGGCCACCTTTCCACTGCTCTTTCTCTTCTTCCCCTTTCTTATGATTTATCATCAATTTATTTCATTTATTCATCTATTCATCCTTGAAATTTTTCAAGGGTAAACAGTTGCCTCCCAAGACTAGTGGTGTAAAGATATGGGACTGACCAGATTAGAAGAGTTAAGCTGAACTGTCTAGAAACTCACTCTCAAATAGTCTTATCTCAATATTAGAACAGCTAAGTACTCCGAGTCTAATTTTGTGTACAAGATAACCAAAAATCTATGGATTGGCCAAGTGCTTAGAATTCATGATTTGGAAGATCAAGTAAGACAATTATAGGGACTCTGTCCACTGTCTACTGATCCTGTGTTTTGAACAACTGTTCATGACTTGACATGCTAGTAAGACTAAACTGATATGTTTGTAAGTTTGTCTTCTAGTTCATGAGATCAAACTGATTTGTTTGTAAGTTCATCTCTCAAGCCACAAGACTAAAATGATCTGTCTGTAAGTTTATCTTCTAGTTCATGAGATCGAACTGACCTGTTTGTAAGTTCATCTCTCAAGCCACAAGATTGAATTGATCTGTTTGTAAATTTATCTTCTAAATAGTGAAATTGAACCGATCTATTTGTAGCTTCATTCACTAACACACATGTCTCAATGTTAAACTAGCTTAGTGCTTCATATTTGACTTTGTGTGTAGAAGTGTTCCTAGGTTTATGAATCTGCTCAGTGCTTGGATTCATATTCTAGAAGATCAGTAAGATGTGCATGTGGGCTATATCCACTAATCTTCTGATTCACCAACCTCAAGATCAACTGGTTTAGCGCTTCAGATTGTATTTTGTGTCACTGGTCATTGACTAGTTAAGATTGAACTGATATGTTTGTAAATTCATCTTCTAGTTCAATCAAGATTGAGTCGATCTATTTGTAGACTCATCTTTTATCTCTCCGTAGTGGTTGATCTGATCTGTTTATAAGATCGTCTCTTAAAAGCTACCGAGATTGAACTTATCTGTTTGTAAGTTCATCTTTCTCTACCCTAAAATGAATTGATATGTTTGTAAGTTTATTTCCTACCAACCTACTTTTACTACTCTGTGTCAAGTGAACTGATCTGTTAGTAAGTTCATCTGTATCTCTGTTATCTGAATTCAAGTGAAATGATATGTTAGTAAGTTCATTTGTACCCTTGGTATCTAATCAATTAAATTGATATGTTAGTAAGTTCATCTACATCTCTTTCATCTATACCTTTGTAATCTATAACTCGTAAGCTGATCTGTGTGTAAATTCATCTATATCTCTTTTATCTGAACATAAGTGAACTAATCTGTGTGTAAGTTCATATTTTACTGTATTTGCCTCTATTTTGAATTGAATTGCTCTGCTTGTAAGTTCATTTCTTCTATCTTTGAATCTGAGCTGATCTATTTATAAGTTCATTTTTATTTGTTTCTAAATTCCGGACTGATCTGTTGGTAAGTTTATCTGTCAACAATCTACGTAAGTTGAATCGATATATTTGTAGATTCAATTTATACTGTACTCTAAAGATAGAACCAATCTGTTAGTAAGTTCATCTTCTATCATTCCTGTCTCACTGAACTGATCTGACTGTAAGTCCAGGGTGTTTCGTAGTGATTCTGATTACTTGAACACTTGACCATTCGACGACTTGACTATCATTTAGCTATAGTATTTGCTTCCCCTTTTGAGATCCAGAGGTGTCTCGAAGTTAATAGCCCAGAGTAATTAACGGTGAGAGCTTAAGCCCATTGAAATCTAAAAGAACTCACAATTACTGAAAAACCCCTAAATGTGCATCCCAATGGATCTGAACGGTAGAATTAACTGGCGCTAAACAAATGCACGCTTAGGAGTGATCTATGTGTCCTTTTTTCGTATCCCATCGCCCCACAGCGGTGAGGAGCGCGTAAAAAAGGGTTGCACACTTAGCTGATGCCTCTGTTCGATTACCGCTCAGGATCATAGAGGACGTACCGGTACAAGTAGGCAAATTCTTCATAACAGGAGATTTTGTGGTGATGAAAATGGAGGAAGACAAGGAAGTGCCAATTATCCTGGGAATACCATTCTTAAGGACGGCCAGAGTGATTGCCGATATGCAGGAAGGCACACTCATAGTGAGGGTAGGAGATGAACGGATTTAATTCAGATTTGACCAAGTTGTCAAATACCCACTGATGAACTGGCCGAAGAAAGTTTAAGCGAACAAATAAATGCACCGCTAATAACCAAAGAAAACTTTCTATTCGACCTTCAAGAAGCATGGGGAAGCGAAGAAGAAGTGTTGTGGAAGAGCAACACAAAAATCCCACGCACAAGAACAACGAAGGACGCATAATTAATGAGGCCTGGGCTGACAAGCAGGCTAACACATCCATACCTAAAAAACCATAAAAGCTTGAACTAAAACCTTTGTCAGCCAATCTAAGATACGAGTTCCTCGATCCTGAGCAAACATCTTCAGTAATAATTAATGCCAGTTTGGATGAGGATCAGACCGTAAGATTACTGGAAGCACTGAAAAAGCACAAGGGTGCAATAGGGTACTCGATCAAGGATTTGAATGATCTCAACCTAGTAATATGCACGCACTGTATACTTTTAGAAGAAAACCATAAACCTTAAATTGAGCACCAGAGAAGATTCAACCCAAACCTTCAAGAGGTAGTTAAAAAGGAGATTCTCAAACTCCTCGAGGCAAACGTCATCTACCCAATTTCAAATAGCAAATGGGTCAGTCCCGTGCATGTGGTGCCCAAGAAAGATGGAGCAATAGTAGTTAAAAATGAGAAAGGGAATCTCATTCAAACCCGTGTGGCTAATGGCTGGAGAATGTGCATTGATTATAGGAAACTTAATGCAGTGACAAGAAAGGACCACTTTCCTTTGCCATTTTTAGAACAACTTCTGGAAAGTTTGGCAAACCATTCATACTTCTGTTATCTGGACGGGTACTCGGGATTTTTTCATGTACTAATTCATCCACACGACCAAAAAAGACTACATTCACATGCCCCTTTGGAACATACGCCTATCGAAGAATGTTTTTTGGTCTCTGCAACGCACCGGCTACCTTCTAGAGAGCTATGATGACAATCTTCTCAGATTTCATAAAAAAGGAAATGAAAGTTTTCATGGATCATTTCTCAATCTACGGCACGTCCTTCGACTCTTTTTTAGCCAATTTATATAAAATTCTACAAAAATGCGAAGAAGTGAATTTAGTGCTAAACTAAGAAAAATATCATTTCATGGTACAAGAGGGAATAGTGCTAGGTCATTTAGTGACCTCCAGAGGAATCGAAGTAGACAAAGTAAAAAATCAAAGTAATAGAAAAATTGGAGTTTCCTAACGACATCAAGAGGGTGAGAAGCTTCTTAGGACATTGCGGATTCTACAGGAGATTTATCAAAAACTTCTCACAAATTGTAAAACCCCCTGACAAACCTGTTAATGAAAGACCTAGAATTTGACTTTTCGGAGGAGTGTGACAAAGCCTTCAATGAACTAAAAAGAGCACTCATTTCAGCTCCTATCTTACAACCCCCAGATTGCTTACAACTGTTTGAACTAATGTGTGATGTGAGCGATTTTGTAGTAGGAGCAGTGCTTGGACAGAAAAAAAGATAAGAAACCGATAGTCAATCTACTATGCCAGCAAGGTACTAGACTCTACACATGCAAATTATACGACCACAGAAAAGGAGTTGTTGGTCGTCGTATTAGCTCTAAATAAATTTCGATCTTATCTGGTCGACTCTCAGATCATTGTCTACATCGACCATGCAGCAATCAAGTATCTTCTAAACAAGAAGGATTCAAAATCATGATTCATACGGTGGATCCTTCTTCTGCAAGAATTTAACTTAGAAATAAGAGATAAAAAGGGAACCGAGAACTCAGTAGCGGATCACCTTTCCCGCATGCGATTGGACGATGGATCAAATAGCGAAATGCCGATCAATGAATCTATCCTTGGAGAGCAACTACTATCAATCGATATCAAAAAAAATTTAGGGAGATCTTTACATTCCGCTACAAATAATTCATGTGATTGAGCAGCTAGACAAAATTAAAACTACAAAAGCGAATATGCCTTGGTACGGTGACTTTGCAAATTACTTGGCGGCCGGCATTTTTCCATCAGAAATGATAATCCAACAGAGAAAGAAGTTCAAAACTGATGTTAAGCACTACTTCTGGGAAGAACCTTATCTATTCAAGATTGGAATAGATGGTATTTTCAGACGATGTATCCCGAGTGAAGAAGTGTCTGACATACTCTACCAATGTCACTCCTCTGCTCTCGGAGGACATGCATCGTTCTCTAAAATAGCTGTGAAGATCCTCCAGTATGGTTTCTTTTGGCCCACCATTTTCAAGGATACCAGGGCATTTATCCTTGCATACGACAAATGTCAAAGGACGGGCAGTATCACCAAAAGGAATGATATGCCGTAGCAACTCATCCTAGAAGTTAAAATATTTGATGTATAGGGGATAGATTTCATGAGACCCTTCCCACCTTCAAATGGAATGAGTACATCTTGGTAGCAGTGGACTACGTATCAAAATGGATGGAAGTAGTTGCATGTAGGAAAGCCGATTCAAAAGCAGTTAAACATCTTTTCTCTGACATAATCTTCCCTCGGTTTGAAGTATCTAGGGTCATGATCAGTGACGGAGGAAAACATTTCATCAACAGACAATTTGATCACCTACTATGCCGCCACGGTGTGTGACACAAGGTAGCCACACCATACCATCCTCAAATAAGCGGCCAGGTAGAGGTGTCCAACAGAGAGACAAAATCAATCCTAAAAAAATGTGGCAAGAACTGGGAAAGATTGGGCACTCAAGTTGTCTGATGCGCTTTGGGCATACCACACAGCATTCAAAACCCCAATCGGAATGAGCCCATATAAGTTGATCTGTGGCAAGGCATGCCACTTGCTGGTAAAAATTGAACACAAAGCCTATTAGGTCATTAAGACCATCAACATGGACCATGCAAGCGGCAGAAGAAAAGAGAATCCTCAATTTACACGAGCTAGAAGAAATGCGCCTCAATGCATATGATAATGCAAGAATCTAAGAAAGGACTAAGAGAGCACATGACAAGAAAATCATGCACAGAGAATTCAAGGAAGGAGATCAAGTTTTGTTTTTCAACTCACGACTAAGGTTGTTTCCAGGAAAACTAAAATCTAGATGGTCAGGACCCTTTGTGGTCAAGAAGGTCTACCCATTTGGAGCAGTAGACCTATTATGCAAGAAAAATGGGATTTTCAAAGTTAATGACCAGTGTCTTAAGCATTACGTAGCAGATTATTACTTCAGAAAACATTGGAGTCAGAAACTCTCCGACCCGACGCTGGTGAGAGAATAAAAACAACACGGACGAGCTAACGACTTAAAATAAAGCACTTCTTGAGAGATAACTCAAGCATTTCTTTTATTATCTTAAATTTATTTATTTTAAATTCTTTCTTTTTTCTGAAACGCTGCAATTTAATTTCGAACATAACACCATTTGGAAAGGAAATAGTTCTGATGCCTCTATAGGTTATCCATCAGGACTAACTAGAGAGTGGTTTATTTTTTTGTCATAAATATTATAAATCACAGAGTTTTACAAAAACACTATTCATGGGAAGACGTAATAGTACTATTCACGACCCGCATTTATTTTATTTCACAAAGGTGCAAAAATACTGTGACTTTCATAAAAAAAAACTATTCAACAAACCTGTTATACTTAACATCTTCTTTGATTTGTCGATTTGCAAATCAATCTTGAATTTTATAATTTATCTTGTTTAAGTTTTATACAGGAATTAACATATAAATGGATTAGTACACAAGAACCAAGACTAATGATGGGATATAAGAGTTAAATCAAGACTGCATTAGGCTTAGGCTTAGTTAGACTTAAACTGGATTGAATTGGTCAAGATAAATTGAGCTTAAATAACAGAGTAAAATACTTATGTCAAGTGAATCGTTATAACGAATCGTTATAACGATTCAGTAATCATTATAACGGTTCATCTCAATATTCAAAAATATTCTAAGGCAGAAAAATATGCATATAAACCAGAGTGTATCGTTATGTAATGATTCTGTAATTGTTACAACGATTCATGAAACGTATAACGATTTGATGAATCGTTATAACGTTTCAGCTTAGTTGATCCAACGGTTATTCTTTCTAAACTGTTATAATGATTCATAAATCGTTATAATGGTTCAGGCCGAAAAATAATTTCATCAGTTGTTTCAGAAGATCTATTTTAAAATGATCATTTCTCTCACTAAAATATAGATGGATAAGATCCAACTAGCTAAATCACTATTCCAGAGAGCTTACTAGCCATATTCAAAAAGAGAGAGAAAAATTAAAATATTGATACACTCAATTTGCCAAATCATTGTTCAAACTCAATCTAGCTTCTTTCTATTCTCTCAATTTGATCATTCGTGATCTTCTTCTCAACTTCTTCTTGAGCTGTTGTGCTCAACTCTTTCTTGAGTTGTAGTGCTCATTATTTTTTAATGTGTTGTCATTCATGTTTTGAATATGTTGTCACTCGTGTTACCGATAGGCTTGGCAGCCCATTTTTGTGTAAGGGACCAAGTTCTACAAGTGTAAAAATCATTTTTAAAATATCGGCTTGACCTCAATTTATTTGGAGGTTGAGGGTCCCGAAGACGTAGGCATTGTTAAAACCGAACTCCGTTACATCTTATGTTCTTGATTGGTCTTTTCTTTTTTTTCTCATATTTCTTTGATTGCTATATTCTTGAAAGAATTGAATTGATTTAAATTATATTCTATTGCCATTACACTTGAACACTAAGCCCCAAATCGGTATATACATTTCTACCTTAGGTTCTTTACATTCTTGCACTATTTTGACATTTTAATACCACCATCCTATGGCTATCAAAACCCATAAACACTATTTACGGAAGGCGTGATAATACTATTCACGATCCGTAGTTATTCTATTACACAAAAGTACAGAAATATTGTGACTTTCATAAAAATACTATTCACCAAACTCACAAACACTATTCACCAACTCCAAATATTTTACGTGAATTACGTATAACTTTCTTTTCTAACCGAAATACTATTTCGGAGAGAAACCGAGAAAGAGAGAAAATAGATACTCAAATCGATCAGACACGACATCTCAAAATTAGTAATTTTCTCTCTGCCCCTCTTATAGGTTTATTTGGGATTGACAAATTATCAAAATAACCTCATGAATAGTAAAGAGGTTCCAAAGTGAAAATACCAAAATTATTTGGGATTGCCAAATTATTTGGTATTAATTTTCTCTGTGCCCCTCTTTTTAAATTTCATATTTACCGATCTACTCTTTAATATATCATATTTATCCATTTGCTCTTTAGATCCTATCATATTTACCTATATACTCTTTAATATATCAAATATATCCTTAAACACTTTAAATTCTTTTATATTTATCCATAAATTCAAATATATATATATATATATATAATATATTCATATGTACTCAATAATTGTCTAAAATATATTATATAGTACATAACTCTTTAAATCTTCCTACATTTATTCATAATGTTAAATTAATTTAAATCTAATTTGTTTGATATTCTTTAATTTTCTCGATCTAATCCGAAACAAAACTGAACAGGTCACATCGGGTTACATTAAGAAAAATAATTAAATAATATTTACCCAAATCGATCTAAATGAATTTAATTTATAAATGAATATAAAAAAGTTAAAAATATATAAGCTTAAGTTATGGTAAATAACTATTGGGTATATATAAAATATCTTAATACATTATTATTATAAGGATGATGAATATCTAAATTTAATGATATATTTGAGAGTTTATGGATATATATGAAAGGATTTAAAGTGTTAAGGATATTTTATATATATTAAAGAGTATATGAATAGATATAAAAGGATCTAAATAGTAAATGGGTATAAATGATATATTAAAGTGTTGATGAGTAAATATAAAATTAATGAAGAGTTGAAAGATAAATATGATGTTAACCTTGGATATATTAGATAATGTATTTATCATAATGTAGGCGACACTAAGTCACCTTACATTGTGTTCTATTGATTGACTAGTATATGTGCAATCATTCACAAAAAAAGAGTAAATGATGTATTTCAGCATGGCTAAATAAAGTCTTATACACGCTCAAAAAAAGAATAAATGATGTATTTCAGCATGGCTAAACAAAGTCTTATACACGTTCAGGGTGGAGCCAGACATTGGGTCTAGAGGGCAAAAATCAAAAAAAAAATAGAGGAGGTAAATTTTAAACATTTTATTCGGTATAAGTATATTTTTCTAATTTTTTTTCTGAAAATATATATAATTATAAAGATATTTTTGAAAAAAATTTCGGCCAGGGGTGGGGGGCGGCGCCCCCGCTGTCATTGGC
Organism: Schoenoplectus triqueter; assembly: GCA_964058805.1. NCBI lineage: Eukaryota > Viridiplantae > Streptophyta > Magnoliopsida > Poales > Cyperaceae > Schoenoplectus > Schoenoplectus triqueter. The sequence goes on from CAXKVV010001567.1 coordinate 26,205, forward strand.
CAGCTCCGCCCCTAACACGCTCCAGTAGACTGAGATAAACTTGACATGAAGAAATTGTTCGATCGATTGTTCTTTTCCCCAGTAAAAATATCTACGGAGTCTAAGAGAATCACCTCAGTTTGTGAAAATTAACATCGACTGGATTTTTCTACTTGCTGATTTCTGCATTGAGAACTTCCCATGACACAATCGAAGTTTCATCAATGCTATCCAAAACTAAAAGAAACTAATAGCTGTTCAAAAATACAATCTGCATTTGATCCTGAATTCAAATGTCCCGTCGCGCAAACAAATGGAGCCCATAAAAGCCTGGTTACAAATAATTTCTGGTGCAAGTTTTTGTTGTGTAGACCTAACGATATCATGACCTAACATTATCATACCTTTGGTTTCAGTACTAGCCCAGATTGGTCATTTGCATATTTCATAAATTATGGTGGTTCTTTTTTTTACATCTTTTTTTATTTTTTTTACTTCACGTTTGCTAATTTATAAAAACGAACCAAGTTATAAGCTCAATTTAATAAGATATCATCCAATTAATTTATGTCGTTTTACCAAGGCGTAAACATTGAGTGATTTGTGGTGGGGGGCCTAAAGTTTCAACGGCCAATTTCTTTCATGTACACAACAACATAGTAGCTTCCACTAATAAATACACAGTTCTAGAATCATCCTCAGAGTTGTGTTTTTAATCTTTAATCGTTTTTATTATCGTATATATATGTTGTCAGGTTGAAGTATCTAATTACGTTAACTATGTATACAATCCTAATTAGTGGAATCTTTACATGGATTACAGGGAAATAAAGAGGAAGTATTTAGATTTGGTGTGTAATGCTCATCGAAATTAAGGGACCTTAGTTCAACAAAGGGGCTCATTTTTACTAACTAAAAACCTCAAATCCGGTAGTTAACTCAGACCAAATTTACTATTTTTGTTAGGAATGATACTTTCCACTAAAGCAAGGAAATGAAATTCGATTTAATTCGAGATTTTTATTGAATTTATTGTTATTCTCCAAAAAGATAGAAATTATTACATTTCCAAATGTCAGATCATATAGCTCTTGTTTAAAGAAAACAACTTTTCCGTCGTGTGGTCACAATTCTCTTTTCTGGAAGAACGGAGAAAAGACAGGAAGAGAACAAAAAGGTTAAAGAAAAATAACTATTCTTAATACTGGATTATAAGTAGGTTATGAAAAAAGAATATTAATAACATACATATCTTGCATGTATCAAATATATAAATGGGGGATGACAAACTTCTGTACGACGGGTGGTTGGCTTGGAGTTCGAAGAATCAATAAGTATTAATTGCCGATTGATAATTAAGATATATATATAACATATTTATCTTGATACAGACCCATCAACACATATTTATCTGTTGATAGCTCCAAAGAAATCATTTTCTTTAAAAGAAATTCACTAGCTTTCTCCCGTTAAGCATTCGCAATTATTCATGTAGAGGTGGCAATCGGGCGGGTCGGGTCGGGTTCGGATTCAGGTCGGGCGGGTCGGGTCAGTTTGACTTTCTGGTCGTTGATAGATTTCGATTGGATTGAAAGTCATTTGATCTCGGATCGAGTCAGTTTGACTTTCTTAAAAAATCAGATCGAGTCAGGTTCAAATCCGGACGGGTCGGACGGGTTTGTCGGGTCGGATCGGCTTCTGCCACCTCTATAAAGATGCATGGCCTTTGGGCATCAACAAATTGAGTAGTACAGTTTGATTTAATTTGCTAGTACGATTGAGTGCTAAAAGATATATGTTAGTGTAGTGTTCTGAACTTCTGATAGCTATAGAGGTACGGATCCGTATCTGTTGACATAAAACTATAGCAGGAAAAGTATAATAATAAATTTGGGCCGTCGAATTTGTTTAAACTGATGTTATTAAATGTAGAGACTATTATTATTATTAAGTGAGTTTCATAATCAACCAGATCGTGTATTGAACTTTTCAATCCGTGTCGAACAAAATAATACAAATCATATTAATCAGTTTATTTATTATTTGAATTTTAGAATATCTGCTATTATGAATAATAGAAAAAAAAAAGTACTTTAGTTTAATATCCTGGAAACAATTGGAAGTGGGTAAAGAAACCATGAATAAATTAGTCTTCCCTCACATCTAATCAGACTGTTAACTTTTAACAACTATAAAAGGGTTGATATGAAAGAATTCCAGCTTAATTAATAACCACCTAAATCTGAATAAATTAACAATACTTGATAGTGATTATCTCGCCTTTCTTTTCATAAGTAGATCACTAGCTTTAATTGTGACTAATGTGATGGTAACATAACCAAAAAGGCATGATATCTCTTATTTAAATGTGGCTAACGTGACAATCCTAACTAAGGATTTTGTCATTATCTGATTATAGCATCACTAATTATGTACGCCGCATCTATATTAAATAATACTTCCTAACCTTTTTTTAGGGAAACCCCTATGAAAGAGACCCGAAGATAACTATCAAAGTCAATTTTATATTGGGCATAATAGGTCATGAGATAGCAATGTAGGTTTGTTTGTTCAATTAGATAGCATTGTAATTTGTAGGTCATGACAATAGGCAGTAGAATATATGTAAACTTTATCATTTTTCTTCAATTAGATAGTATAGTCCTAACGACCTAAGAACTTTATAGATTTTTCCTCGTTAACTACTCTGCCTTGTTTTGGTTTTTCTTTTAACTTATGTATTCCTTTTTCAAATGTGTTGTTGGCAGTTTATTAATTTTCCATTGAGGAGTTCGGTGAATTTCGATATTTATGCTTTTTTTAATACGCATAGTGATGATTACCATTACCAACATTAAATTAAATGTACAGATTTTTAGATGTGTAATTTAACAATAAATGGAGATATAAGTTTAACGCTGTTGTTTTTGAATTTTTTTTTGTTGAAGTTGCAACAATTTGTTTATTGGTTCTGCTCGCTAATTTAGAGTAGGGGTGCATGAAAAATTCATAATTCGTTCAGTGTTCGATTCATTTTTAATTCAAATTCGTTCATTTAGATTTTTTTATCAGTTAGATTCGAGTTCAGTTCGATAACTTTTTAATGAACAAGTTCGAGTTCGATTCGTAATAGTTTGATATATAGTTATTTGTATATGTTTTAATTATTTAGTCAATAATATATATAATAATATAATTATTTTATTAGAAAAATTAATAATTTATTATCAAATTAATAAAAATTAGTATTTTCAAATTTTGATTTAAGTGTAAAATTAATTTATTGAGTTCGTATAGAGTTCGAGTTTAATTTAACTTGAATTTGGTTTACTTCGAGTTTGATTTAGTTCGAATTCAATTTAGTTCAAATCGAGGTCAAATTAAATACTAACCAGTTTGATCAAATTTAATTTATTTGCAGTCCTACTTTATAGACACATCTCGATAAGCAAATAAAATAAAAATTGTTGGAATTTATTAAGAATGGACGGATTTAATAATATAAAAAATAATTTAACGGTGAGAATGTAATTAATCCACATTTCCTTCATATTTTACTTCAAAAAATGATAACATAAGCTTTATTGAGTAGTTTAGACTTCATCTTTAGTCAAAACAAATCTACTACAATAAAATCTTGCCAATGTTTGTTGCGTATTGAAAATATTTTAGAAAATGTTCTTCTTAAATTAAGATGCGTATATATTTTCCAAACTATTTTACATGACTAGAACTCAAGAATTTAATGACATAAATATTTCAAACATACATAAGTGCACATGATCTCACAAAACTTGGGAACGTAAAGGTTGAAGATCAAAAATTTATCACAAATTTGTCAAAATTAGTGACAATTATAGGTTTTCATGATATAAGTCATTATATTTATTTGGTGATGGCAAATTGAATTGTCACTAATATGCATTAAAATTATGACGACTATAATGTGACATAAGTTATGAAGTTTAAATAGTGATGAATAAAATAATTTGTCACTTGAATTTTCAATAAAAGTAAACTTGGCCAAATATAGAAACCGTCACAAAAATATTCTTTTAATAGTGTGAGTGAGAATTTTCTCACACAAAATGGCACTAATGACAAAAATTTTGTTTGTCACACTTTATTATCACTCTAAATCATTTTAGTGATGACATATTAAGTTGTCACAGCTATGCAAAAAAATAGTGATAAGTACTACAAATCAACTATTGAGGATGTATTTTTGTGACTATAGTGCATTTCCTCACAAGTAGATTGTCACTAAATATGATTATTCTTGTAGTGTGAACTCCCAACCAATATTTGAAACCTTAGATTTCTGGGTTATGAGAAATAATTTTGTATTTTTGAACTTGCACGCAGTCATTTAAGTAGACAACTCCGATGTTTTATTGTATAAAAACATTTTTTTGGTGCATAAACAAAAAAAGGTCTTTATACTTGCTCCAAATATAAATTTTTGTAGAGTGTGGAGGGGTGATTAAATATTTCAAGGATTTATAATTTATAATTTTGAAAACACCCCTTGACACTTGAGTGGCTGCAGTTGTGAGCAATAATTTTGTGATAAAGATGCTTTGTTCATTGTATGCTTTGTCACTTTTTGTCATGGTTTAGAGTGTATCAAGCTATTTTAATGTTACATGCTTTATAAGGTCAACAATTTCTGCACATTTCCTACTTAGTGGTGTCATTTTGGAAGTGATAAAAAAAATAAAGCTATTGGGTTTGATGTTGGCTTTTCGTTGGGAAAAATAATGTTTGTGCATGTTTCATGAGATATAATTTAGGTAATGGCTATCTATGAGGTGTTTGTTTGTATCTGGTTAACTAGCTCCACCTAGGAGCTTGAATTGATCAATATAGCCGAAATAAATTTGTATAATAATCAAAAAGCCATATAATGGCAAAAGATTACGCATTTTGTCTTTTTACTTTTTCAAAATTATTATTAACGTGATATAAAAAAATCAAAATAACAAAATCTTCAAATTGTCTACGACAACAGACAGATTTCGACATCCTGAGGAGAGCAAAAAGTTCTTAATTTTTTCTCCAAAAATATTCACAATTGGAAATATTTTATTTTATTTTATCAGAATCTCGCATGAGTATCCATTTTTTTCGACTGATTAGATGGACTCGAATTAAAATTTCGGACCCTAAACTTTTTTAGAAATCAAACTAATAACTCGGGCCCTTCAAAAAAAAATCACCTACGACCCGAATTGTTATCTCGGGTCCTCCAAAATTTTTATAATAAAAAAAATTTAAAAAAATAAAGAGGGCCCAGGATAATATTTAGACCGTAGGTATTATCTTTTTCTTTTTTGTTCTGAGACATTATTTTTTTCTTTTTCAATTTCTTATAGTATTAGTCTATTAAATCTCAATTGTGTCCAATGGAGAAAATTAACTGGTTGGAGATGCTCTTATAGTCTTATGTCCAACTCCAAACAAACATTCAATTATATGGATTTGAAAATATTTTCTGGCTTTCTAAGTTAATTCCCTGTGAAATATGAAAAAAAATTCAAAGATATACTTAATTGAAGTGTTATGGATATATAATACATTTTTTAAGAACCTATGTTGAATAGTACAATGTTAAAAATTAAAGAATAATTTATCATAATCACAATATATATTCGCATTAATATATATCAGACCAGACAAGAACTTTTGACTTATTTTAAACGATAATATTATTCCTTCTTCTAAATGAAAAAAATGAATATTCGCCTTAAGTAATTCTAGACAGCATGTGCATTTCTATAAAAACATAGAAAAATGCACAAAGACAAGTTTATAAAACAAAAAAAATGGTGTGAGTGCTATTTAAATTATTTTATACCTAGAACAAAAAAAATGGAGAGCCCTCGGTTAAATAATATTTTTTCTAGTTACAAAAAGAAAAATAAAAGGTCCGAGATATTAATTTTATGCATTTTTAGTCGATCAGAAAAAACATTCATGAAAAATTCGGATAAAAAAAATAAAAATAATTCTAAAAATAAAAAAATGGCAATATTCGTCATTTTCGCAAAGCATCAAAACCCATGATCATTTCCATTTCCAACGCAGGAAGCAGTTGAAATTGGGGCCAGCCAAAAAAAAAATCATGCACTTGTTTGAAATTTAGCAAGGGATGATATCACCACCATAGGCCATAGGCCATAGCATGGTGCTTTCCATGGGGAAACAACAACTCCAAAAGGACCAAAACCAAAAGGGGTTGTTACTTGGTACCTCAGCCACCTCACCCGGTTTCACTTTGGACAGTAGCACCACTCGTGTGACCGCCTGCTACTTTTGATTTTGCTCTGAAATCCTGTAATTGGCAGAGAAAAAGGGACACTAGTACCTCTTTATCTAATTTTTGTGTTTTTCTTTTGTGCTTTTGATCAGAAAATGTAGGTAATTCACCCCCCCCCCCCCCCCTTGAAGAAAGAAATGTAATTAACAGATCGTTTTTTTCCCAACCAGTTTTTATTCCCTAATTTTCTAAAAGATATTCATTCATTAGGGCTAGAATTCTCAATTTCGCATGCATAAAAATAATTATAGTTTATTAAATTCATTTTAAAGCAACATTTTACTACTTTGAGGGGGGGGGGCATTCGTAGTGTATTATATTGACTATGTATGAGACTAGTTCAAGTCCCATAAAAAGCATATAAAATTAAATATATGCAGGCTTTCCGGGAGCTTTATTTTTTTTAAATAATATATATCTAGAACATTAATTTTCAATTTAAATACTAAAAATTTAGAATTAGTGACTAAGATAATTTTTTCATGTGAATTTTAAGATAAAAAATTAATCCTCATCCTTAAAAAATGCAGCTCAATCCATTGTTGGTATCTTGTCTGATGAAACAACCTTTCAAGATCTCATCTCCCTATCCAAGTTTAAACCAATTCAATAGAAAGATGTGAAGTCTAATTTTAATGATCTAAACCAAAATTATCAATCAACATCTGCCTCCTATCAATGGTTTTTTTTCATATAAATTCAGAGAACTGGAGAAGCCAACCCCAAAAAAAAAATCCTCCGATGACCCAATAAAAAATGGATGAGTATCCTCTGAAGTACTTTAAAGAAATACAATGAGCAATCAAAGATAAGGAAAAGAGACGATTAGAACTACAATATGACAGGCAGTGTTTAAAATTTACAAAACTACTTATAAATGAAATCGGAACAACACCCTATCACGCAGAGTACTCTTCATTGGAAATGGGATTCTCCCAAATTGAAAGCAGACGTTAGAATTGCCAAATCCACAGCATGCACTGTTGCACAATGCACATGCACCCAACTCTCACGTGCCACCAGCACACCACCATCCATCCATCACCTTCTCTTCAGAGAGATATATTTTCTCTATGCCATATGCCCAATTGCCCATATCTCTCAATCTTCCTCCGTAACAAAATCTTCTTGAAAAGAAGCCCCATATCTCCCCATACATTATGACTTCCTACTGTTTGACAATTTTTCCTTTTTTTTTCTTCCTTTTCCTTTGGATCATTCTCGTTTACGTCCTTCAATTTTTTAAACTTCTACATGCCTCAATGTTAAATTGTTTGATTATTTTGTGAGAGAAGGCTATGTATCTGCACTATTTTCATGAACAGAGCAAATGGTTTATTCCAACTTTACTTGCATTGTTTAGTTGAAATTTACTTAATATTGTAAAATGACAGTTTTGAATATTCAGTCAGTTATAATTTATATCAGGTACACTAAACAAATACGTGATCCGTAAACGGCTAAAAGAATTTCATTCACAGTCATAGAGCTAGTACAGTAGGTAATTGCTCTTGATATTTCAATTTAATGTTAATTGTTGATACATAGCTAGGGCTGCAAACGAGTCGAGTCGAGTCGAGTCGAGCTGGGCTTAGCTCAAGCTCGGCTCATGAAAATTTGAGTCGAGTCGAGCCGAGCTCATGAAATGCTTCGAGCTGAAAAACCTAGATCAAACTCGGCTCATTACTATTCGAGCTAGCTTGTGAGCTGGCTCACGAGCCAATGCACGTGCGTTGACTCAATTTAACATTTAGATTTAGTACATCTATAAACTATAAAGTTGGTATATCTAGAAAATTGATATGAGAGTTGGTACAAAATTAGTATATCAACGAACTATATTTTCAATGACATTTTCGTTGCATTAATTTGAATGGATTGACCAACAAAAAACTATCGAGTCAGATATACGAATCTAATTACAAGCGGGTAAAAGACGTCATTAAGCCGTTGACATGATGAGATGATGAGAGATAATGAGAGAAGAGTTATTGAATTAGAGTTCGGCAAAAAAAATATATAAAAAATATTTTTTATTCGAGCTGAGAGCCGAACTAATCCCAACTCAAACTCGACTCATTTAACTACCGAGCCAGATTAATTCGAGCCATATTAACTCGAGTCATTTTAGCTCGAGCCAGATTAGCTCGAACCCGAGCCGAGTCCGAACTGAGTCACGATCCCGAGCTTTTCTGTGCAACCCTACATACAGCAAATGTACCCCTCCTCATTATTCCGCGGTTAATATATAAACAGAAATATGACATGGTTATCTAACATCACATTATAATATTAATATATCAATAAATTTCACAAAGCAGAGGTGTGAATTTAAAACTTCGTAATTGTTTATCTATAGTTTCTTTATTTACTATTTGCTCTCCAAGGCACTGCAAACGACATAAAAATGTCACGTTATGCCAATAAATTGGACCTTTTAATGTGGAGCAACCAACCTAACATCATGATTGAACCCTATTGATACTCCCAAACTCTAACAATCCATAACCGTTTATTTCCCCCCTCCTTTTATAGAGCAACAAGATTGTCATATTGATGTCCGTATTATTTTTTTTCCTTATTTTTAGTTTCGCTACCTTTTTCATATTGATTGTCATATTGACAAATCTGTGACTAACTGACTATATAATTTAAGAAGTCAGAAGCTTTGTAAATTAGTGTTGTAAAACGGTCTCCAAATTTGATTAATCGGCTGATTATTTGTAATTGGTAGGCACATCATTTCGGCTTATTATTATTTTTTCAGACTATACACTATTATATAGTTGAATCAAGTATCTTCATCCAACTCTGTTTTTAATAATAAAGATTTTATATAATTAGACTTTATCAATTAAATTATATCTCATTTTTACTAGAGGTGGCAATCGGGCGGGTTGGACGGGTTGGGTCAGTTTGACTTTCTGGAAGAAATCGGGTCGGGTCGGGTCAATTTACATGTGTTTTTTTTCAGATCGTTGATAGATTTTGATTGGATTGAAGGTCATTTGATCTCGGGTCGGGTCGGGTTAGGTCGGGTTCGGATTGAATCGGGTCAGTTTGACTTTCTTAAAAAATCGGATCGAATCGGGTTCAGGTCAGACGAGTTTCTCAAGTCAGATCGGGTTCTGCCACCTCTAATTTATACTCAATGTGATGTTCATAAAATTATAATATTTTTTTCCTAAATGAGTTGAAAAATATGAATTGTCAGATATTTAATTTTTTTCATTTCTAAAATAAAACCAAGACATCCAATACAATAAAGCGTATAAATAATATATTTTGTTTGAATAAACAATATTTTAATATATTAAGTTATGAAAGCCAAAAATTGTACGTAAAAAATTAATTAATTGACCATATAATAATTAATCATTTATTGTTGCCCCATATTTTTGTCAAGCGTATTCTGTTGTTTATAATACTATTTTAAAATATCTAAGTTCAATATATTATCTTCACTAGAAAATTTAAAACCATATTTTCAATTGCACAACACCAAGTTTGAAACAGTATAATGGTATATGCACTATTGAAGTGGAGTAAGTTTTCATTTTTCTTTTTTCGGTATGTAGTATTTAAACTGAGAATTCACATCCACTGTCATAGTGGGCAATGGCTACCGACCGTCATTTTCTCAAAGGCAACAGGGATCTAATAAATAAAAAGAAACCCTCTATAAATAAAATCTGGCCTGTTAAATTCAATTGAATCGTTATAAAAAATATAAATAAAAAATATTATACAAATTTTACGAGATATCTATTTTTCCTTTCAGTTTGGTCCGATTGAAACAAACTTCTTCAAATACAATATTATACATTTTTATTTATTTATGAGTTATAGAGCCTGTCAATTAGCAAGAGAACAAAGTTTGCAATTTAGATCGGAATCGTTGTCTTGAATACTTGCTAAATGTTTAGTGAGACGACAAAAAGAAGTTAGTCTGAGAAAGTGTATTAATTACTTTAAGAATTTTAAATTCAAGGCTTTCTGAATTCTGAATTTAATCTACCATTTCTTTAATATTTAATATTTCGTTATAATATTTTGATTTCTTTAAAAAAAACTTTTTTTAGGGTTTTTTTTAGGGTGTAAAAAACTTTTGATGAGACTGCTCTATAATTCTAATTCAGCCAAAATCATTGTATAAATAAGGAAATAAATACACACGCTCTAAGGATATTACATGTCTACGACTTTACACCGGCCTTTTGTTTGCTTTCCAGTTGGTTTTTGTCAGAAAGCATCTTTCGTCTCTCTCATCCACCCACAAAGAAAAAGAAGAGAGAGAGCATTTCAACTGCTTCACAGTTCACACCATGAAATTCATGGGGAGGTTGCCAGCAGATGCTTCAATCATCTCTCTATCTTTCTCTGTGTTGGGTTACTTGGGTATCAGTATCAGTCTATCAGATTGTAGGGGGTAACAACTCTTTCTGAGCAAGGTGTAATGTTGGTACATAAGGTCAGAAAGACTTTACTTGCCAACCCCACCTCCTTGTTCTCTTACTTTATATGGTGTATACTTTATACGCGTATCATCACCTCGTTTTGGTTTTCGAGTCTTCACAAGCTTGCACTATATTAATCATGATGTACTATTTCTTCTTCAAAAAGAAAAAATATATATTCATGATATATATGCTCTTTTGCGAATTTAGAGCTGAGGAAATGACTCGTGATTGGCTAGAATTTTAGCTCGCCACAATTTGAGCTGAATTTGATCTGAACTAGATTTGATTTGAGTTAACTGACTCGTGATTGGCTAGAACATATCTTTTGTCTCGAATACGAGTTAGATTTGATAGTAACTCATTAGCTGGCTTGAATATTTGAATCTATCATATTTTATATTTTTATTTAAATATTATTTATATTGTTATAATTTATTTGATTACGTAGTATGTTTATTAAATCACCTTAAAATGATAATATTTGATAGTAGTGAAGCAAATAAGTATAATAATTTGTATAAAAAATATTGAAATAAAGAAAATTTTGTTGATTTAATTTTAAAATAACTATGAAGTTATTTTAACTTTAGACCACCTTAAATCATTTTTATTTAGTACTTTAAAGTGTTTTAAAGTACTACAACTAACAAAAGTGAGGTTAATTATTATAATTTATGTCTATACAACACAACAACAGCAGGGATTCGCCCAAATTATATGGTTCTTAAGTTAATAATATATATCATTTTACAAAAAAAAAATCTCAAAAAATAATAGAAAAATATAAATATATAGTTAAATAAATATTGAAAACAGGAAGAAATGATCTCTCTTAAAACATGATACGTCAAGACTTAAAAAATCAACACAAAAAATATGTCAACAATTCAGCATTCAGATTGTGCGCTTCAATATAGGAGAAAGGACACACAAGTTTTTGTAGATGTGAGAGCCTTTTACAATTTTGTAATTAAGATTTTTACGAGGATGATAATTTAGACAGTCATCATTCGCTGATATTCAATTCTAAATATCCTCTTAAAACCTAGACGGCAATCCCCCATAAATGTAATTCGACAAAATCACTAAGGGTGATGAAATAAAATATATGGGGTGGATAAAGCATAAAATGTGGCACATTACATATATTATTTATCTCTAATTGTAGATTGAAAAAGAATTAACATAACGATTCCATTTAACGGGCCGGAATTAAGACGTAAAAGATGAAAGTGTAAAATTTATTCACAAATAAATAAGTTTATCTTGTTTATTAAAACTAAGTTCATTTTTATCTTTTTTTAACATATGCATAGAAAAAATGAACTATTTATTTATTTTCATCCTTTATTGACCCAATCAATAGAATTCCTTTAAAGTGTGTTTGGATGGTGTAGAATAGCATTGTTCTAGAAATAGCAATGCTGTTTTCAGGTTAGTAATCATTCAAACATAAAATTAAAATCGAGAATAGCAGCAGAATAGTACTAATCTTAGAAAATATTGGATTAGTGGATTAGCGTCCATGAGCGTAGTGAAAATAATAAAAAATTTATTTTTTCTTTTATATTAGTATGGAGTAGTATTAAATAAAATATTAAAAAATAATTAATTATTTTAACTATTCTCTCCATTGTTCTTGAGTTTCTATCCAAACAATATTTTACTAACCCTAAATAGTAAAAATTAACACTCTTGTCATATTTCCAGATATATCACTAACCTAATACTATTGTCAACTACTAATTCAAACAGTGCTTACACTAATCCTTTTACCATTCAAACACACCCTTAGTAATTAGTACGTGTGAATGACTATTTTCACCAAAAAGTGGTGTCAATAAATAAATAATAGTAAATGAGGAAAGAGAGAAAAAAAAAAGATCAAAAAAAGGGGAAAGGATTGTTTGTTGTTAGCTTGGTTGGTTCCCACTCCGGAGGTAGTCAATCTGTAGATGCCTTTCAAAAAATTACGGTTCGGTTTGAATATTTGATATCCCAAAATGCCTGTTTGGTTTGATGTCTTAAAAAGTGTGTTTGGATTCGAACCAGAGAGGTTATGGCATCGTACCTGTTTCAATAGTTGCAGGATGAACATCATTAACCCAGGCTTTCAGTTCTCAACGAAGAGATGCATCTCTTTTCCTGTGAATCACAAAAAAAAAAAAATCCCATCCAAATTTATTCAACTTTATGTAGTTGAAGCAACACATTTTTTTATGTATTCTACCATAATGCAAATAAAATTGCTGATTTTTTTATCGGAATTTCATTTTGAAAAATCCAAATTATAACTGAATTAAAGGATAAACAAAAAGAGAGATCCACTAAACAACGTAGTAAAAAAGAAAAGAAAAGCATCATCAATTGGATTTTTTACATATAATGTTTTTTTTTATTAAAAGTTGGGGCTGGATCTTTTTTGTAGAATTTAAGATTTCAATCTCTATAATATTTTATTCTTATTCAATTAAGAATTCATGGATAATTAAAGATTGTTTTCACTCAATTGAAACTTCTTTTTTAGTCATTACAAACATTATTGCTAAAAAAACAATGCATGTCATAATATATAGAAAATAGCAAAATCATCCATGGAACAATAATTTTTTTTTAGTTTCATATAAGTTCAAAATCTAAAAGAACAAATCATGAGTAGATATCCATTCATTTCATATAAAATAAAAAGAGTCCTTTCTTTCTTTCTTTTTCTTTTCTTTTGAAGTTGAGATTCAATACACAATAGGTGCGCGCATATATATATATATATATATATATATATATATATATATATATGTATGTATGTGTTATAATGCTTTGCAAAGTAAAAAAAACTCATATTGCTTTGAGATGAGATTTTATATTCTGATATCTCAAATAATTAATCTAAGTTGCTCAATAATTTCTTCATGTCAAAATTTTATGGAATATTAAATGTCATAATTTTTTATGCTTTCTAGCTATTTTTTTAATTATTTTTAAAATCAACCTTGTTTAACATAAAAAATAGCCTATTTCAGAGCCGATTAAAAATAATTTCAAAATAGCTAGAAAGCAATATGGGTTTTTTGCGATCTCGGAATATAAAACCCAACCCCCAAAGCAATATGAGTGTTTTTGCTTTGTAAAACACCGTAACACATCTCTCTCTCTCTCTCTCTCTCTCTCTATATATATATATATATATATATATGAATTTGGCTACGGTGCTACGCGTAGTACGGATGGCCCATGTGCTACGGATTGTTTCTCTATTTTTAAAGTTTAAATTATCGATCCGACCGGTCAAAATATTATTCATATGATAATCTAGTTGGAGACCAAATTTTATATTTTTTTACTATTTTTTAAGATAGCTAAAAAATAACTTCTTTTGAATGGCTCATAATAATTAAATCTAGTGATTTTATAGCTATCTTAAAAAATAGTAAAAATGATTTAAAAAATATAAAATTTGGTCCCCAACTAGATTTACATATGAAAAATATTTTGACCGGTCGGATCGACTATTTGAACTTTGAAGACGGAGAAACGGTCTGTAGTGCACAGGTCATCCGTGCTACACGTTGCACCGTAGCTAAACTATATATATATATATATATATAGAATTAGGCTATGGTGCTTGTAAAGTACAAGTGCGTTGTGTGCTTTGCGCTCCATTATTAATTTTAAATCAGAAATGATCGATCCAAACCACTCAATCTAATATCCATATCAAAATCTATTAGTAAATCAAATTTTATATTTTTTAGAATCTATTTGCTATTTTTTTGGATAGGGGGAAAATCGTCATTTTTGGATGAACCAGAATTCTCAGATCAAGTCATTTTCTCCTGAGCAAAAAAATCTAAAAAATATAAAATTTGATTTACTAATAGATTTTGATAAGAAGATTAGATTGAACGGTTCGGATCGATTATTTCTAACTTAAAATTAAAAATAGAGCGCAAAACACACAATGACTCTGTGCTTTGCAAAGCATCATAGTTGGACTCTATATATATATATATATAGGGAGGGATCCTTAACAATAAATACGAAAAAAATTTGAAAACATAAACAATTATGGATATGTCATTTTATTTGTAGATTGATAGTATTTCAATTTTTTTTATTTTTAAGACTTTTTAAATTTATTTAAAAATTTAAATCATAATTGTCATAATAGTCATTGTTAAAGGATTCCTCCCCTATACCTTATCCTATTTGAAATTTTGATTTAATGGTGCTCAATAAACTCATTATATCAAAATCTTATCGATATAAAAAATTTCTATCTTTGAATTTTTTTTTGAAGTTTTTATTTCACAATAACTCATTTCTTTTGAAACGAAGTGCAAGAAAGTTTTAAATTAAAAATGAATCATTTTGAACTTGCAATTTTCAACACAAAGGACATTAACTGAGTCTACAATTTTAGTTTGTGTTTCCTATTTATCTTTGATCCTTAGGTTCTAATTGAATTAGTGACATTACCTGACATTATTTTAGGAAACGCGCGGTACATTTTAGCTCACCCAGTTTTAAAATTCATCACCTCTTTCCAAATTTTGCCCAACTAAGCTCAGATAAAATCAATAAGAGAACATATAATTAATTCAGCTTTTTCAGTCATTGGTGCTATTTTCTAACTATTCATGAGATAGAAACTTCCACTCTCCATTTTAGTTGACTTACTTTACTCAGCATATATATTGTTGGCCATTCGTGATAACTTCTTATCACACAATCCGCATTTTGTTTATATTTGATTTAAACTTTAGGCCTTTATAGATCGAATTCATTCTGATTGGTTTAATTCTTGTTTCATTGTTTTATATACAAGTACCATAAAAGCAATTATACGTTTGTTTGTTTAAGACGTTTATTATTTTTGAATGTCCTTTTAGTCATTTCTAGTATATGTATAAATCAATGAATATTTCATTTTCCTACTTCGAAAAATAATTTTCTTTTGTCTCTGTTTCTTGGTCAAATATCTACATTTCTAAATTGTTTTTCTTCCTATAACTCTGTTAATTAACATAATAGAAGTAAGGTGTAGCAATTGTACTGTATGAAAGATATGTTGAAATTATATTTAAAATGTTAAAATATAATTATGTATAACGCTGACAGAATTTTAAACAAAGTTTACACTGTTTCCAAGTTCCAGCAATTATACACATTTCTTCAGGTGATACCAGGAGGTCCTGGACCAAGTAGATCTTTTATAAAAATTAAGATTTGGTAAACTTATTATTTAGAATATTTTACCTGTCTACTATTTGAGTTATACCAGTAGACCAACCAACAGCAATACTGGTATAAGATTCTGTTACTCGTACATAACCATATAAAAAAAGAACTGTTTAAAGAGGTCCATTATATAATTTAAATATCTGTATTGTCAACTAGGATTGAAAATGACTTGTTTTGGAGGGCAACCAAGCATCATAGATAAATGGAGCCGACATTGAATTGAAAAGTGGGCATGTCATGACAAAAGCATCACAATCATATTGATAATCCCAGATTATTTTTTTATACTTCGGTTGGAACTTGGAAATAACATGCTTTAAATCAGAATCCACATTTTTATTTTTGACAAATACGGAGAAAGACTTGCACTTTTCATCAAAAAAAAAAAAGACTTGCACTCAAAAACTTGTGAACTAATAATGTCAATCAGTCAGAAAGTAATCCATAAAAGTAATAGTATTTTGGCAGCTCTAACTAACTTCAAAGAAATGCTATTCTGGCAGTAACGAACTACAAAGTAAAAAATTCATAAAATGAGTAAAAATTCAAAGAAATGCTATTCTGGCAGCTCTTATATAGAAAACTGAACAAACAAGCATCATTTACTTTTAAAGTGTAAATGATTTACTTTTAAACTGAACAAAGAAGCATCATTTTATTTTTAAAGTGTAGATTACTGAATTGCGGGCACTGCGGAGCAGCAAATAACAGGTGGGAACTGGGACAGAGAGATATGAAAAAAAATGAATTGCTATTTAAATATTATGAATAAGTTCTATTATGTTGTAGAATACCTTCCTATTGATAAATGCTTCCTAACCAACTAAATTCGTCAGTCAACTTCTATAAAATAGAAATTAAAATTAAGTGGCTCAGTCCACAAATATTTTCATCAGTTTGTTTCTTGAACTAAAGAAAGAGAACAAATTAGTTCTATTACTTTTCAAATAAATTAAGATACTCATTTCAACAAATATTGTTTTTACGTGGTCACACGTGAATGTTTGGTTTGCTTTCTTGATTTATAGCTTATCACATTTCACATTGATATAAACCCAACTCAGTTGTGTGAATCATATTATTTTTTTAAACACCTTCCCTTATTTGATAGGTATAGTAATTAAGCAAAAGTGTTTGAAAGTATCAAACGAAAATGAGAAGCACTTTCACATATATTTTAAAGTTAAAAAAATCAAATATTCTTATTTCAACACATTTTATATAAATTATTTCATTAAATAGGGCGGATTAAAGAGGAGTCGAGTTACTTTCTCCATATAATTATGTATTTTTTTCAAAAAATAAAATAAAAAGTACATTTATATTAAAAAAAAATTGACCCTAAATCTAAATTCTGCCTCTGCTAATAAAAGTTGTAAGGTGATTTAATTTTTACTTCACTTAATTTTACTAAGGTTTTAGTTGTGCACTTAATTCCCGTCATTAATGAAGTTTCAAATCTTCATGTGGTTAATTAATTGATAACTCTTTCCACAACAGTGTGTCTACGACTTGCATTTCTTTCAAAAAATAATAAGCAAACTGTTTGTCTTGATTTGCACTGTTAACCTACACCAAAATAGTGTGTTAACATTTGATTATAACAAAAAATTAAAACAGATCCAAACAAAAAGCTGGAGATGTGACGCATGTTTCCACAAATCACTTTCTCACAGCATATGAGTTTAGTTCACCGTAAGCAATTAGTTAGAACTCCATTAAACAAGCAAGAGATTCCAATTTAGACTAATTAGAGACTTAAAGACCGGTAGATCTTTCTTTGGAGACCAACAAACACAAAGAAGATTATATAATAGAGAGGCAGTAGCTACATTCTTTTTCAGTGACCAACAAATGGAAAATAAAACAAGCAGAGAGAAAATATTACAACAATTCTCTCAAATCTTACCCCTCTTTCTTCAACTCTACCTATACATTGTCACCTAATTAAGTTGCACCTACACCAAGAAAATCTATAAAGGGAAGTTTAATCTTCTCTTCATTCTTCTCTGGTTCTTCATGCATCCATGCACAATAATCTCTCTTTTCTGGTACAACAACTGGTTCTTGGAAACCAGAAAAACCAGACACCAACATCACAGGCCCAACAGTTGCAACCTTTTCTTCGCCTGTTGTAACAAAAAAAGGTGCGAAAAGAACCGAGTCATTACTCATTACAAGTGACCCAAACAAATTCAAACAAAGTAATTAGCGAATAATATACCAAACTTAGAAAGGATCTCAAATAAGCATCTTATATTAAGCAAGGGCATTTTGAAGGGAAAAAACAGAGAAGGCCGCGAGGGTACTTGGGATATTCACCTTTGTTTTTATTTATTTTTTAGGTTTTGATACATAGAAAAATATAAAATGCCCAAATCATAAAAATGATGCGAGAAAATGGACAACACATGCACAAACCATAAAAAGAGCATTAACAGGAAAAATGGACAATCAATAGAAATATACCCTGGGGACTCATTCTAGCGTAGAAGCCAGGCACAGCAGAGCTAGTAAACGAATTTAGTGAGAGATCAGTGCCTGTAGAGGCACTCTCCTCCCGGTTGCTAGTGACAGTGGATTCCCCACTGCATGCATTGGCAGTTGCATGTAACTGAGAACCAGAGTATGGGTTATTTGCTTTCCTTCTCCTAAATGCACCAGACTGCTCCCTGTGCTTCCTTGCCATGATCACATGCCAGTGGTTCTTAACCGCATTATCGGTTCGACCCGGGAACAAACGGGCGATTAATGCCCATTTATTGCCGTACACCCGGTGCGCGGCGAGAAGCTTTTCTTCTTCCTCTTCACTGAAAGCCTTTCGGTTTATTCTTGGGTCTAGCTGGTTGAACCATCTTAATCTACAACTCTTCCCTGTCAAAAAAGAAAACACAATTATTGGGACTTGAGAAGAGATTATTTTTAATAAAGGGGGCGATTTACCATAAAATGAGAACATATGCGAAACAAACAAAATGTCCAAGAAGGATGAATTAATTAAGAAGAAAGCAAATAAAGTTGAAAAGGGATAAAGTTTTCCACAGAGAAAATATGAATATATCAAAGACTAAAAACACAGACCACTTTTGTTTATGTTTCAAAATAGTACTATAATGCAAACAATTGAAAAAGAATATCATTTCCTAGTTTTTCTTTTTCTATGAATGAATTGATAAAGACCTCTCTCCGTGCTGTTTCTCTCTTCCGTAATAAAACAAAAAAAAAATCCTCATAACGATGGAATACTGTGATATAATTTCATAAATATGAAACAAAGATCCAACCTGATCTTCCCTCCAGTTTTTCAGCAATGAGGTTCCAGTTTTGAGGCCCAAATTGTGAGACTAGTTCTCTGAGCTTGGCATCCTCGGCTGGTCTCCAGTGGCCCCTGGCACAGAGCTTAGGCAGAGAGGTATCGTTGCTGCCATTTCCTTCTTCTGTAACCTCGCTGTGGCTCCAGTCATCACTGGAATGGAGAGGTGGGGGAGGGGAGAATAGCGCCACCATTTTTGTAGAGATTTCGTGTTGGTTCGGTTCCATTAGTAGATTTCTTCTAGTTGATGTCAGTTACAGGCCAAAAAAGCCAGAAAAACTTGTTGTGGGCCTTTTATAACGACGAAATAACGAAAAAGATGTTGAGAGCGTTTCCCCTTTTCTTTTGCAAAGGACTAACTTGTAATTTTGAAAAGAAAAAACTTTTTTCTGAGATTGAACACGAGAAAACCACACGAGTCTATCCGTTTTGCGTTGTGCGTTGTGCGTTGTGCGCTTACTTTGAGACTAGGAGCACTGGTGGGAGAGAGAAATGGCAAAATGGAGTCGGTGCTATCCACAGACAAGAAGAGGGATAGAGAGAGCGAGGGAATAATGGGGGAGGAGATAGAGGCCACTCGTGTGGGTAGGCACTTATAACAGAGCAAAGAAAGAAAAACAGAGGAGAGAGAGTGAGGGGCAGAGAAAACAGAGGAGAGAAGTGACTCTCTTGACAGTGATTCTCCGATTTTTTTCATAATAATAAATTAAAAATATGAATTAACTTATCTAACAGTGTGTATTGAGTTTTGACAAAAATAATAAAATCTTCATCTACGTTTTCGTCCTCGTATGAAAACCGACTTTCTGTCCCAACCCTACTTTTTTTTTACTATTTTTGTTAATAATAGTAATTCTAATGATGATGATAATATTTCATATAATTTTATATAAATCATTCATAATTTAGAACTATAATATTTTGAAAGAACTACAATATTCTGAAGTATTGCATATTAATTCTTTTTAGAAAGTTTCAACAAATTTAGAAAGCAATAATAATAAATTATGTTTAAAAAATTTCATATATTTTATGTAATATAAACTATCAAATATAATTTATATTGTATAAAATTTATAACACTATCAGTTATAAGTTCTATAAATATAAATTCTTAATTTTTAATATTTTCTCTAATCTAACATGTAATGTAGCATTAAACTTGAACATTTTTTTCTTATAGATAAAAATATTGCATCGGTTAAAAAAACTACATGAATAGTGATCAAATAGTGTATAAATTTAGAGATGAAAAAAATGCATCAATTAAGTATTACGTGAACAAATAGTGCATATTTAATGGGATGAAAAAATTTGCATCAAGTAAAAAAAATTAGAAAAGTATTATTTTATACGAAGTGCATTTGTTGGGGAGTGAATCGTGCGGAAGAAAAATTAAAGAGAGGAAGAGGCACGTATGTTGAGGATAATATGGAGAATGAGAAAAGTAAAAAAAGTGGGGTCGGGGCGTAAAACGCGGATGAATGTTTTATTATTTTCATCAAAACTCAATAGATGTTGTTAGATACGTTATTTTATATTTTTATTTTATTATTATTAAAAAAAATTGTAATTCTTACGTTTAATTATTTAAAATAATTTGAATTTTAAAATAAAAGTAATATATATTGAATTTTAAATTTATGAATGAAAGCACGTTATTGTCATTGGTGTGGAACAAACGCATCACTTCCAGTGAAGTATTTCGCTCAAAGCACCACTTAAGACTTCTTTGACTAGTATTAATATAACCCTGCCTGTCACTCTCCTTAGTTCAAAAACACTCCTAACTCACCACTAAATTCATCTCACGAAATATTTATCAAAATATCCAAA
Source organism: Schoenoplectus triqueter (assembly GCA_964058805.1). NCBI lineage: Eukaryota > Viridiplantae > Streptophyta > Magnoliopsida > Poales > Cyperaceae > Schoenoplectus > Schoenoplectus triqueter. The sequence goes on from CAXKVV010001567.1 coordinate 47,353, forward strand.
AGTTTTCATATTTCTTCAAAATGAGATCGACCGGTTGTAGCTTTTTTGCCAGAATATTTTTAAACTATTGTCAAATTAATTCCTATCAAAATCATGTTCAAAATATAATATCAAATTTTAGTTAAGACGGATATTATCCGAACTATCCATATGATAGTAGTATTTATTAATATTTTTATCTACCTTTTTACAGTAATTATATAACTTTTTACCAACA
>CAXKVV010001568.1:0-32853 GCA_964058805.1 Schoenoplectus triqueter
ACTTCAAGCCCAACTAATCAAATTTCCAATTTAGTCACATCACCCAGCCCACTTACATATCATAATCACTAGGCAACGACCCAAGTCAACATACAATAACAATCGAGCAAGTGAGACACAGACAACAGACAAGCAACAGAGGTAATACAAACATCCACAGATGCATTTCAGTCAACAAGTTAGACATCACAGGAGAGGGCTGACAAAATAAAGGCAACCAGCAAATCAAACAGCAAAACACATACCAGTAACAGAGATGGGGGTAGGGGCCACACAGTATAGCACTAGTCCAAATTCCAGCATGCCATAAGTCTGGTACAGTGTCATAGAGGATAGGAATAACCGGACTAGATATCTTATCAATTTATATCAGAGTTCATAGAGCAGTACAGCTCTAGAATCCAGCACAGCAACACTAAGCAACAGAACAAGCAATTCAGAGTATGAAGGGATGCAACAGGATAAAAAAGGGACCTCATAACATATGAACCAGCATAATCCAGCAAACCCGAAATCAGTCAAGCCAGCAAAACCAATTAGAAATTCAGCAAGCACAGTTAAAAAGGGGCAGTGTACACAACGGGTCCGGCCATCCACCGCGTCACTGATACCATAGGTACCAGTGTACCAGTGTTTGTACCAGTACCGTTAGTAATCCAGTAAGCAAACTAGAACCCATTGAGGCAAACAAACAAATCCAGAAATCAACCAAACAGTACATGCATTTCATGGGCACAACAAAGAAAACATGGTTAGGCTAGGGTTTCTTTTCTTCTTTTTTTTACCAGAATGCAAGAGACAACCAGGCTGCACAACACAAAGCGAGATATGTAACAGACCAAGCCACAAGCAAAAGAATCCACCAGAAATAACAAATCAGCGAAATTTCTTAGGTTTACCAGTATAAAGATCCAAAGCAGCAAACAACCAAAGACACCACATATCGACTAGGCTTAGCTCGCTTCCACCGTGTAACCCGCAGTTCCTCCCCCCTTCAAGATCGGATTCTCAACCCACATTTTCGTTTCGTTCTCAAAAATTTCTTATTAGAATGAAGCTAGGTCTCAACGCGTGAGATAAAAAGAAAACCAACAAAACCAGAGGGGCGAATACCTAAAAGGGGAAAGGGGAGGGGGTCCTCGGGGTACCAATCCATACCTCCTGCGCAACAGATTGAGTAAAATGATCAGCGGAAGTGACCTAGAAAAGTGATGGCAGTCAGGTGAGGTGACAGGTGGGGAATGCCAATGGGATTGGTGCCTAGGGGTTTCGCCAAAGGGTTAGTTTGCGAGGGGGAAGATTTTAGGGTTACCCCTGCGCAGTGAAAAAAATCGAGTGGGGAGAGAGCTAGAGAGAGACAGAGCGAGCGGAAAGAGAGGGGCGAAAAGGGTGAGCCGTCGTCGCCCAGATGCGATGGGGGAGAAAAGAATGGGAAAGTGGGTCGGGTCAGAGAGAGGGAGAGACGGGACATGGAGAGAGAGAGAGTGATTAAATGAAGAGAGAGGGGATATTTCACTCAGATTTTCTGTGACGGTTTCGTGCGGTTGTTTGTATGACAATCATAAATTTAAAAATTTAAATTTATCAATTTATTATTTTATTGATGTTCCGATTATCAGAACTTATCGAAATTAACCAATCTATATTCTTTAAATTTAATCGTTAATTTAGATTTCATTAATCCATAATTCTTCTTTTAATTAATTAATATTATTATTGTTATTATCATCATTCTTAGTCTCTCCGTCAAATCATTTAATCAATGGATCAAGATGTCTGTTTCGGTTACTTAGTTATGATTTAATTTATTTTAAATTTATATATTTTAATTTAACTTTTGTTTTGTTCTTTAATAAATTTCTTGATTATATTTTATAAATTTCACGTGTCTTTCATTAACTAACAACCATCATTATTATGCTTATTATTACTGTTGTTAATTATTTCATCAAATTTCAATATATTACATTGTTATTATTATTATTATTATTTTATTCTGTTTTAAGAGTCGAGTTTGACTTTAATATTTTAGATTTCGTTATAAATGTTATTTCTTTAATTTAAATTAGATCCAAATGATTTGTGTTAGTTATTGAATTTGATATTATGAAATTTATATTTTTATAACTTTTTAATTTGATCTTTGGCTCTATTATTAAATATCTACTCTCATTTAGCTTTATTTATCGATTTATTTAATTATATATATATATATATCCTTAATTGTTAGTTCAAGTTATTTATTAATTTATGCTAAATCATTTTAATTATCCTCTTAAATATTATTATTGTTTAATTAAATTTCACGGTTTAACATCTCCCCTCTTGCTCAATTTTTTTTTCATGCGATGAGAACTCCCTCAAATATATTGGTAAGAACAGATTTGGGATTTGAAAAAGAAATTTTGAAGCGGGAGGGGAAGGAGGAAGGCCGAAAAGAGGAGGTAGGCCTGACCCTTGCTGCCTTGATCCCCCTTGAGATTGTGCTACCTACTGGACCTTTCTTTGCCTTCTAATAAAAACCCTAGCGCCCCTTTTTTCTTGAGAAATGCTAGTCTGTTATATGATTCTTCTTTCTTGCTTGCTTGTTGAGGCCATCGAGCCCTACTATTTGCTTGCTCTGTGTTATCTATCTATTTTGCTACTATACTGAGTTACTACATTTTTCTGTCTTTTGCTGGTTCCTGTGTTCTCACTTGTCTATTACTATAACTGTACCTTAGCCCCAAATCTGTCTATTGGTTGGATGCTCTGGTTGCCTGTGTAATCCTTGTTTGGATTGATTTTTCTTACTTGTGGCTGATTGTTGACCTCTGATATTGGTGAATGCCCTTGTAATGGGTGGTTCAGGTTCTGACTTATTGGTTTTCTTGGCACTTGTTGGTCTGTTGATGCTGGTATGTTTGTAGTTCTGGTAAATTTTGCTGCCCCTCTGAACTGGTAGTTAGGGCCCTTTGGTATTGCCATATTGAGCTTTGTTTGGATTTTTGGCTGCCTTGGATAATTTTATTACCTGCCCTGTTGTTGCCTTGGTTGTTGTTGGGATTTTGGGTTTCCTCTCTGTTTGGTTCTGGCCTTGTGTCTTTGTTGTGCCTATACTCACATTTGTTGCCTCTGTTCTGCTGCGTGTGCTGATTTTCTGTAATTATTGTCTGTACTGATTTTCTTTGCCTGTGTCGGTCTCCTATTCTGTTACCTGGTTGTGGCTGGCTCTGTGCCTTACCCTGTTGAAATTCTTTGATTTGTTTGGGCTTAAGGAAATAAATGAAATGGATATAGGATGGTGGGTTTTTAGACTGGATTTAAATCAAAAATCTGTTGGGCCAATAATTAAACTCTTAATTAGTGAAATATTAATTAGGATTGGAAAAGTTAATTAAGGCCCAACAATATTAAAAGTTCCAAGATAAAATAAGTGATAAAAATAAAACGTGACAATTAATTGGAAGCCGCCCCGAAAGGTTTAGCGGTATCCATGGATTAAAATATAAACTTAAATATACGGGAAATAATTAAATTCCCTGACTGCCCCCGATTTCGGGATATCGGTGCATTAGCACCAACTATTCGGTAGTCAGCGTATGATCTAGTACATTGAAACACCAACACAGTTTAAATTAAATAAAAACATTAATTAAATTTCAGTTTAATTGAATTTTTTTTCTTTCATTTTGATATTTATTCTTAATTCTAGTTTTATATAATATATTTTCTAATTAATAAAAATAATATTAATATATAAAATAAAATATAATTAAAGAATATGATTAGGGGTTATAAAATAATAAATAAAGTATAATAATAATTTATAATATAAAATATATATTAATTAATTTCTCTATTTAATAATGGAATAATATAAATATATATATAAATTAATTTCTCTATTTTTAAACTAAAAAAATATTAGAAATAAGAAATATATAATATAATATATATTAATCAATTTCTCTATCTCTTTAAATCTGTAATTCTATTTTTATTTCTTTTATTTTGATTTTCGTGGTAATTATAAACTATAGTTGTAATTGGAATGAAATAATAAAATGAATGAGTGTTTTTAATTTTTATACTTGGGTCATTTTCTGAGTGATTGCTTATTATTGAATTGAAACATCAAGTAACTTAAAATTAATCACTTAACGAGAAACGCACTAATAAATAATAATGAGTAATAAAATACGTATAAAGATGATTAATATGACAAACAACATGAAATAAATAGCAAACACATTAACTAAAAATTTCCGACACCTCAAATATGCAACAGAAATGCTGTCAAAATTTTTAAGGAAAAAACAGTAAAACTCGAATAGACGTTAATTAAGACATTGATTTAATTAATGGTTAAATGTGAAATAAATCAAGTTAAAACTAATAAACATCTAATTTAAATTAAAATAGGTGATATAGTCAACTCGGATCCACTCGCGGAGTATGAGGTCGTTCCTGACCCGACATACACAGACGCCGACCCCGAGACCGGCGCACTACCTCCGGAGTAGAGCGACTCCGTGATCCTCACCAGCACTCCTAGGTACGGTTTCCTAGGATTTTATTTTCTTTCTTCAGAATTAGGAACCCAAATCGAAAAATAAAAGTTTTCAAAAATTATTTGAACTGTAGTATTTTGAACCAAACACTATTTAGAGACCAAATTTGAACTGTCATATGCATCCGGTAAATTGACCAGTATTTTTGGGGCCTACTCGCATTCGCATGTCATATCATATCATATTGCATGTAGACAGAATAGGAGTAGGACTCGGGGAGTAGTCCCGAGATAGGATTAGATAGAATTAAATAATCAAGTTGTAGATTATAATTATTAGGATAATATTATTACTATCACTAAGTATTAATTTAGTTAAGTAGTTAATCATGCATTAAATACATGGGAGTGCTGAGAGGCGGGCCGGATAATTCTCAGTCTGAGGTTGCCTTGCATAACCAGACTGTTGTGGTTATGTACGGTGACCCATAGACCCGTGGGACCCACCGATCTGTATATGTATTGTGCATCTTTGCCTGTCGGATTATCCACCGACCCTGTCCTTTGGCGGGTTCGGCTGTGTCAGAGTGATTTCTCTTTGATCAATATTATATTCTTATTATTCTTATATTGATTTGATTTTTAAATCCAAAGTTGAGCGATTAGGATACCATATCTTTCAGTATTTAGTGTGGGCGGCCATATTCAAGACTGGAATCTACACTGAGATATTATATTATTTTATTTATCTGGCTTATTTAGGATCATAGTATGTCCGAAGGACTTTCTCCTTCTGGCCTTAGTGGGTACAGTGTAGGCTCCCATTTGTATATATTTCGTTTCGTTATTTCTACGAGATGCGATCCTCTGACCCTTGGTTGGTAAAGTGTAGGCTCCCATTTGTTTCCGATTTGTCAATTCACGGGTAGTTATATCCTTTTGGTGAAATGACAACTGAAAACATAACTTCTTAATCCCCTTTTATTTATTATATTATTATTATTATGTGAGGTGGATCATCAGATTCAGAATTCTGAGTACGTGCTTTTAGCCATCACTCTCCTAGGGCGTTATCGCTCCGGGAGGCTGAATTTTTCTAGGGTATTTAGGGCATTGGCGCTCGCTTACTCGAAAATTCTAAGTTTGTAAGTTGGGCATGAATACGTGCCCGCTTAGGTAAGTCACAAGTTCAGGGCCCGATCACGTGCCCGCTTGTGGATGGACTGATGATCTACAATTGAGTTATATCTATACGGGTGCTTTAAATCTCATACCTTCTATATATATATATATATATATATATATATATATATATATATATATTATATTATTATCCATAGATTTTTATATTTCGGGTTTATCTGTCATGGCATGTCATTGCATCACAACGAATTATTAAAGAGATGCATTAAACTATAATTTTACTTACAAATAGATAATTACTGCATTTAAAAAGTCAGTATCGGTATTTGAGTCCAATCTTGGAAAGCAGATCAAATCTTAAGGCTGAATCTAAATTCGTACTGAGTAATTTTTAAAATTACTCATGTTTCAATGGTGGTCGTGGGATCCAGGTTTACGGGTGCGGGATTGATTTTTGATGAGAGTGCTAGGTGTAGTCATGCGTGATATCAGAAGTGCTTCGCCGCATCAGCACAGTGAGGCGGGTAGATGATTAGGACTTATCGGGTATTAGGTTTTTATTTCTTTCTTTGGGTTTTATTTGAGAGATTTTTGCTACATATTCCGATGGAGTTAGCTCCGCCGGTGTCGGGCATTGTACCTTACTGTATATTCTGGACTGTTATTGTTTTGTATTATTATTATTTTTATTTATTCTATGATTTATCTTATTTTATTCATTTAGCCTTTTGTACGTACGTCTCGTCATGCGTATGTGGCGGGATTAATCACCCCTAATCCGAGTCAATTATTCTGGGGTGTGACACCCGTGGTGCAAGCTGCTTCCAATGCAACTAATCCGAGTATCCTCACATGCTCGCTTCCCAAGCATCATGGATAACTCTCACCTCGGCTCTCTATAGACTTCATGAATTGTGGGGTATAATTCATGTCGACCATCAATGATAGTCTCATCTCAACTCAATCTGAGACGACATTAAATATTAAACTCCACACACTTCCAAAGCGTTGCTAGTTTAATTAAATCTCATCTCTGCTCATTTTCAAAGTGCCAGAGGCGATTGCTCGTGTGAGCGAGCCAATCTCAGTCTATCGACATACTACCATAAGTGCTAACATTTACTTGAACAATAATAAACTAAAATTTATTATCAAATTTAATACACATATCTATGATGATCATTTATCAAGTACAAGTACAGATTGAGTGATTTTTTTCACATCTAATCACTCAAGATCCATTAATTCCTCAATAGGAATATACTTGATCAAAGATCAACTCACTCTGTGTTATCATGTCTCTAACCTAATATCTGAATGTGCTAGATTTAGTCCATTATCCCTATAGTATGCTTCTCAAGTCAAACTGTTACAATGAGTTATTATCGACTCCCTCTAATCCATAATAACTTTCAATTGTATACAAGGACTATCTTATCAAGTTTTCTATAACATAACCACATATTATGTCACGTGCTCAATCTTTCAAATGAGAGAGCTAGTACAATCTCTTAACATGTTACTTTCTCTATCTCCAATCGAGAGAGTTATATTTCATCTCCAACTTGAGAGAGTATTTCATTTACTCCATCTTCAAAAGTAAGAGAGTTAATATTTTATTTTCTCAATTAAGAAATAATATTATTATCAAGTAAAAATATTTTTGCCTTGATAACGTAACATGTATCTTATTGTACCATTCATATATTATAAACTAAGAATATATACAAAATATATTTATGATTGGCTTAAATAAATTATCCAACTCATACTATCTCAATATAGTTAAAATGACACTTAATCATATCGCACTCCCTTTCACACTGTAAATATTTTTAGAATGTCAGCATAATAAAATGCATCATAATTCATTGCATACAGTGAACCATAATCTCAAGCAGATCTTTATCTTTCTTTCTAGACTTAAAATTGGTACCAATAATAGACATCTCAAATCAAATAAGAATATCTCTAACTTATTTTCTTCAGCTAATTACGCACTATAAGTGCAAAATACTAATTTGACAACCTATTCATGAACCAGTTAACTTCATATCCAATAAAATTCTAAATTCTATTGATATGAAATAACTTTAGAATAATTTCAAATTCATAAGCATAATTATTGCTAGAATAAGGCATAGCGCACATTTGCGCTTAGATATTTCATAGCCTATATGAACTATCAATGCGACATACAACTAACTAATATGGTGCAATCTTCACTAGAATCAATTTAACACAATAAACTAGTACATAAATTAATTCTTCATTTACTTAAAAACTGATTTAATATTCTTTAAATAAATTTCTTAATATTGAAACTGTTTAATGGCTTAATAATAAAATGAGATTTAAATTTTATAGTATTATTTCATATCTACTCAATTTCATTTGAACATGTCCGAGGAGGTTGAGGACGAACTAATGTATATAATTAATCCCCCTTTCTTTCTCAATATCCAAGCTAAGTTCAAAATTATTAGAAGGAATAGATCAATGAAACCAGATTACTAGAAAATTAAAAAAAAAAAACTCAACTCAATTAGGAACTTATTCAAATATCATGTGATTCATCTTTATGACATTTCTATTATTTATTCTCCAATAAATTTTCATTCTCGAATATAAAAAGATGCATCTCCATATGAAACTGAACCTATGACCACTTAAGTATTCACTATTGAATCTCTAACAGTCCATAGTTCAAACTAATAGAAATTCATGATCTAAAAAAATACAATGCATAGAACAAGGACCGACATTAGAACTACCAAACATAATAATTTTGCTTCATATAAAAATTTAACAAATACTAGCAATCTGAACCCTCGCTAAATGATATGTCACTTCTCAAGTAACAAGACATGCATTTGCGACAATCAGATTATCTAATATTATTCACATGCTTAGAATAACTTAACGCACATGAGTTTAATCAGGATCTCTTCAGTATTAAATTAAAATACTTGACAGTGTCTCTAAATCAAATCGATTAGTAACATTTATCAAAATAAACTTGCTAAACAGTGAAGATTATATCCACATTCTCTTACTACTTAGAAAGCAAATAAATGATAAAATTCACTTGTTACTAAATTATCAATTTAAGCCATCCATTATGCAACTCACAAATAATTTTAACTTATGTTCAAAATGTAACCGGTATGATGCTTTTCAAATTTATGAAAAGTATGATTGAGTTTGCATAATCTTATTGTCAATATTTTATTTAACTGAAATTTGAGATCAACTTCTTCTATTGTGGTCAACAATCCAAATAGGATTGTTAAAAAAAATAATGATGTCAACAACTAAAACATGATCTTTTATAAGATACTTAAATATTATGATGCCCGACATCACTTATATCCATTAGTTCATATTCAAATAAGATTGACGATTAACTCAAATTAAGTCTAATCGTCAGTTCATATAGAGACAAGCATAATTAGCATTTTTAATAATTTTACTACACAATCCTAATTAATTCAAATATAACATCATTTCGGCCATAAAACCAAAAGAAGAACTATGTCTTAAATCAATTCCCGCAAACCGAATAATATCACACTCAATTAATTTAATTGGAGCAAAATATCATAATATGAATAAGACTCACTAGTTCACTAATTCATCACCCAATAAATATATATAATGTAAAAATAACAGTCACACATAATTATACTATAAGTTATATCATAGCAGCACCAAATTGCGCTATAGAACTACATGGGACAATATCATACATATTATCATCTATATTTGGTCTGATTATGGTAAGATACCACGATACCAGTAAAAAATACTTAAGTTATTAATCAGATAATCATTACAGTATATATTGGCTTACTAATTATATTTTTTTTCATTTGTCTCAAAATTTCATGAAATATGGTGATTATCACAGTTTTAGTCAAAATTCCAGAACAAATAGCAGTCGGCCCATTTGCCGATAATCTGATTAGAAAAAATCATATATCATTCATCTTTTAACCAAATAATATGATTCAAACCTCTTTATAAAGCTCTCTTATAGATCTTTCTAACCATGAGAACCATAAAATTTATAAAGTATAAGAAAGATCAGAAATATTATATGAAATCAGAAAATCAATCACTATATTCTGACAATTTGTCAGAATCACCTTTCTAGCGACTCTCATAACTTTCTACTCGTAAATTCAAAATTTATGTTCTTAGATTTTATGAATAGCTCTCAAAGTGAACTATAATTCATAAATTTTTACATAATTTTGAATTACCAAATAAGAGAAAATTAGTCCGCACTATAGAAAAGTCACTGATTTCAGAACTCTGACAGACTGACACCTTCTACTTGCGACAGCCATAACTTTCACTCTACTTATCCAATCGATGTGTTCATTCACTTTCTGAAAAGCTTATAGAGAGTTCTATAACAGTTATGAAGAATGTCTAATCATTTGGACAACAAATCATGAAATTGAGACCATAAATCAAATAAAAATAATAATAAATCATAATCAAAGCTTAGGTATCAATTTCAAACAAAATTGAGCACTAATGGCTCTGATACCACTGTTAGAAATAATGGAGATATTGAAATTCAGAATTACCAGCGAAAGTATTTCCATTTGATCTTGCATCTCCAATCACATCTGACGTACCTAAGCTCTTGCGCTGCATCTCCTGCACTGTAAGCTTCTGAGAATCGTTTTGTTGGAGATAGACTACAGCCGAGACCGAGTCTATCCCTCTGTTCCATAACCTAGATGTCATGATCTCTTCTATTCTCGCACGGAGACCGCTCGTTCTCACTCCTGTCATAGAGGAACCGGACTATCTCCCTTTTTGATGGTGTTTCTTTTTCTCTCTTTAAGTGTTCTAGACACACTTTTCTGTTATCTACTGTATCTCATAAATATACATAGTATATGAACATAAATAGAGATAAGATCATTTGAATAGGTGCAAATGCACATTTTCAGCTCAAGTTCGTTTGGTCCACATACAGATCATATAAATTCAACAATATATATAGTAAAACTAGTGTGCTCTTAAGCTCACAAAAATATTCTGTGAACCTAACTCAAAGATATATTAATTATTTTTAAATTTTAATTTGTCATTCTCATTAAATTTTTCATATAAAAATTTTATGGGATGTATAAATTTAAGATGTTTTGAGTTTTCTAACTTTTTATTTTTAATTTTTTAAAATTTAATTTAAAAATAATGATAAAATATTTAATATTTGTATAAAGTACGAGAAATAATCTAAGATTGATTGCCTAATAAGTGCTAGTCAAAATTAAATACAAATTTGATGCTTCGCAAAGGCCATAATTAACCTGAGCTATAGAGTAATATTTTGAAGAGCCACCACCATGAATTAGTCTATTATTACTATAAATATCAAAGATTCAAAAAGTCGCACGAGATTGGAAGCTTTTCGAAATGACTGAGTTGGATCTCTCTTCTTCCACAAATGGTGCTCCTTACAACGATAGTACGTGGTGTGGTCTGGGAGAAGGGACCCATGGGGGGGATTGAAATTGAAATCTTAGTTGCGCCATGGTCTCTACTCTCTGCGCATAGAGAAGTGGAGGAGAGTACTTACGAGGGAGCTAGAAATGCTTTTATTTCATTTCGGATGAGGGAGGAGATGAAAGAGCGCTCGGGCCTCGGTGTGAGATTGATTTGGGTGGTGCTACCTGCTACGGACACGCTTGATTTCACTCCCAACAGCGATATATTTACTTACTTTCAGCCACATTGTTCATGTTTTTTATTTGTCAGATTTTGCTTCATTCTCATTTTTTTTTACTTGCTTCCTTCTCAGATTTTACTTCTTAATCTAAAAATATATGCTTGGTGCGCCTAGGATACCATATTGCTAATTGCTCTTACAGCAATTGTGAAACCATGTAACTTTTTAAAAATAATAAAATCTATAAATATACAATTAAACAATTGTGAGGAAAAATACATAAAATAAAATTTATAATTTAGAAACAAGAAACCTTAATTAAAACTTTATCAAAAAAATTAAATTTAATATTTATTAAAATATAAATAATTTAAATTTGATTTAGTAGACGAAATGAATATTCTCATCAATTGATTAAATAAGTCGACAAAGAAACTAAAATAATAATAGTTGGTTAAAAATGAACATGAGGTTATCAAAACCTAAATTAACGGTTTAACTAAAGACTATATATTAATTAGTTTCGACAAAACTCTGATAATCAAATTGTCATGAAAATAAATAAATTAATCAATTAAATTGGAAATCAATCAGACGCGCAAATGACTGTACGATTTCGATCACAGAAAATCTGACCAATCAAAGTCAAATTCATTCTCTCTCTTCTTTTCTTTTCTTTCCCTTTCTTTCTTTTCGTTCCTCTCTCTCCTTCTCTCTGTCCCTGCCCGTGAACTTCTTTTTCCCTATTCTTTTCTTTTCCCCTATGATTTTCCTGACGCACAACCACTCACCTCCCCTCAAGCTTCCCTTCTCTTCTCTAGGTCGCACCTCACTCTTGGCGTCGCCTCCCCCTGTCCCCTTTTCTTCCACACTTCATCCCTTTGCTTGCTTACCCCACTCCACTCCTTCTTAAGATAAGTGGTGTCTACTTCATTGAGAACCCCCAAGCCGATCCGCTAGGAGCACGACCCACGATCGTCCTATTGTCCCTCAACAGTCGTCAAGCCCCAGCAGAGCAGACCCCTGCCTTGTCACTTGCACACTCTATTTTCCCCTTGACAACCTAGTGGCTACCTCCTTAAGCCGAGCAGTGCGGCCCTTCCATCGGGACTGCCCTACGAGCGGTGTAGCACTCGATGATGCGGGACAGAGGCGAGAAGTAACACCCTCATTAAGCCCTGAAATTTGGGCAACCATTTGTCCCTTCTTGATGTCTCTGTGAAAAATCTGGTAACACATTTCAATTTCATTCTCGGTCGTGTGGGCCGTATGCCGGGGCTGAGCCTCGTGCCCTAGTTTCCTTTTGGCTGGTTGTACCTTGCTTTTGTGCCGATGGTGTATGCTTGTGTTGTTTTCTATTTTTCTCACGCTCCTCCTGTGGTGGTTGTGCTTGTCTTGTTGTTGCACGGATCTTTGTGATTCCTTGTGTGCACATGAGAGATGGTACCACCTGATATCTAGTATGATGTCTCCTTACAAATTCTATCAGCATTTATTTTCGGTACCAGATGGTGAGGTGATAAGGTTTCTAAAGATATTAAAATTTCTAAGTATATATAATTAGAGATTTATTTATTAGAGGAAGATCAGAAGAAGTCAGTATACATCCAATAATGTACAAAGGTTATCCCTCCATTATTGAAGTTATAGTGTTTATCGGATCCTCTCTAGATGCTTAGAAATATACATATTATCTCTAAAGATTATGAACTTTATGTTGTGGTTTATATGATTCCTATAGATGGGTTGCGTAAACAATATGGTGACATGACTTCTAAAGACCAATGAACTTGTGACCTATGACACTCTTATGGCTCTGATGTACAAGAAAGCTGAAAATGAGATTTACAATTAATTTTTCTTTTTTATACTTTGAGAAATAATATAAAATTATACCATACACCAAAATATAAATAGACAGTAATCCCATAATGATTAGCTGATTATCAGAAACATCACATTTCCTAAATTCAAAAAAAAAATAGTTGAAAACCCTTGGGCACCCGATTAAACTGTGATACTAGTAGAATGTAATTAAATCACCAACACATTTTAAATTAAATAAAAACATTAATTAAATTTAAGTTTAATTGAATTTATTTTCTTTCATTTTGATTTTTATTTTTAATTCTAGTTCTATATAATATATTTTCTAATTGATAAAAATAATATTAAAATATGAAATGAGATATAATTAAAGAATATGATATAAATAATTAGGGGTTATAAAATAATAACTAAAGGATAATAATAATTTATAATATAAAATATATATTAATCAATTTCTCTATTTTAATAATTGAATAACATTAATCAATATATATAAATACCTATTAATCAATTTCTCTATTTAATAATAGAATAATATTAATAAATATATAAATATATATATTAATCAATTTCTCTATTTTTAATAAGAATAATATTAATTATATAATATTATATATTAATCAATTTCTCTATTTTTAAATAATTAATTATCCTAATTATAATTAAATTAATTAAGGGATAACATTAAGCTAACTTAATTAATTTAAATGAATTAAATTAGTTACATTAATCAAAATAAATATAATCTCAAAACACCAACACACTTAATAAAATAATAATATTTAATTTGTTTAAATTAAGTGAATCGAGTTTCGTTAATTTCTGTCACATCTATTTTATTTTCATATAACAAGCCTATAAATTATAAAAATAAAATATAATTGAAGAATATAATGTAAATAGTTAAGATTTAAAAAACAATAATTAAAATATAATACTCCGCCTGTGTGGACTAGTTTCTGCACAGTCTGTCCCAAGCCAGAATAAAGGAGGAGGGTTGCGGTGGGTGTGGCGAGCCCTGCACTGAAACAACCAATCTTTATGGAAATGAAACCCAGTCAATTTTCGTTGGGGCGTCACCCTCTAAGCGACGCGCCATATTGGAACCCGGATATGGTGATAAAAGAACAAGGGCCGGGTCGTCACCGCCTTAGTGGCGCGCCATATTGGAACCCGAATATGGTGACAAGTGAGCGAGGGCCGGATCATCATCACCTTAGTGACGTGCTGCATCGGCGCTCGGATGTAGTGTCAAATGAACAAGGGTCTTCGCACTTGACTCGACGAGTGCGAAGGGCAAGGAAGCTAGTCGGGGAAAGTATGATTCATTTAGGTAGTTGAAATGTAAGGTCCTTAACAGGTAAGCTAAGAGAGTTAGTTGATACTGCGATTAGGAGACGCGTTAATATCTTGTGTGTTCAGGAGACTAAATGGATGGGTCAGAAGGCTAAGGAGATGGAGAATACAAGCTTTAAATTGTGGTACACGGGAAAAGAACGAAGTAGAAATGGTGTAGGCATCTTAATTGATAAGAGCCTCAAAAATGAAGTTGTCGCAGTTAGGAGACAAGGGGACAGGATCATCATGATCAAATTGATTTTTGGAGATTTGATCTTGAACGTCATCAGTGCGTATGCCCCACAAGTAGGTTTGAGCGATGATGTCAAGAGACGATTCTGGGAAGACTTAGAGGACATGGTTAGAGTAGTGTCTAGCAGTGAAAAACTCTTCATTGGAGGTGATTTTAATGGTCATGTTGGCACAGGTAGAGGGGAGTTTAAGATACATGGGGGTTTTGGATATGGCGAACAGAATCAAGAGGGAGAAGATATCTTGAACTTCGCTATAGCTTATGACCTCATGGTAGCGAACACCTTCTTTAGAAAGAAAAAATTACATTTAATTACTTTCAGCAGTGGCCAACACTCGAGCCAGATCGATTTTGTCCTGACTAGAAGGGAGGAGAGACCAAACTGCATGGATTGTAAGGTTATACCTGGCGAGTGTGTTGTCACACAACACAAACTTTTGGTGACTGATTTTTATTTTCAGGTATGCGTTCGGCGAGATAGAGGCATGAAAATAACGAGAACGAGGTGGTGGAAGCTCAAAGGGTACGTTTCTCAGGTGTTTAAGAATAGAGTTATTGCAGAAGGATCGTGGAACGAAAGTGAGGATGCGGATAATATGTGGAAGAAGATGGCGACTCACATTCGGAAGGTGGCTATAGAAGTGTTTGGAGTAACTAGAGGAAATAAACGTGAACCTAAAGACACTTGGTGGTGGAATGATGAAGTACAAAAAGCTATCAATGAGAAGAAAAAATGTTATAAACGTTTACATCACAACAAGAGTGATGAAAACATACAGAAGTACAAAGAAGCTAGAAGAAACGCAAAGAAAGCTGTGAGCGAAGCAAGGGGTCAGGCATACACGGAGTTGTATCGAAAATTAGATACGAAAGAGGGCGAAAATGATGTCTACAAGATGGCTAAACTTCGAGAAAGGAAGACAAGAGACTTCCACCAAGTTAAATGTATTAAGGATGAGGCTGATAGACTTTTGGTGAAAGATGTGGAGATTAAGAACAGATGGAGAGCATACTTCGACAAGCTATTCAACGACGAGAGTGAGAAAACCGCGATCGAGTTGGACGACTCAATTGACACCAATAGGAGATTTGTTCAGAGAATTCAAGAGTCTGAGCTGAAAGAAGCTTTAAAAAAGATGAAAACAGGTAAGACGTTAGGACCGGATGACATCCCGATTGAAGTATGGAGATGTCTTAGAGATATAGCAATAGTGTGGCTCACTAAACTATTTAATACCATTTTTCGGTCCAATAAGATGCCTGATGAGTGGAGAAGAAGTATATTAGTACCAATCTTCAAGAATAAAGGAGATATTCAAAGTTGTACTAATTACAGAGGAATTAAGCTCATGAGTCATACCATGAAGCTTTGGGAGAGAGTGATCGAGTACCGTTTAAGAAAACTGACAACTGTCTCTAAAAATCAGTTTGGTTTTATGCCTGGGAGGTCCACTATGGAGGTAATTTTCTTGATAAGACAACTTATGGAGAGACATCGAGAACAGAAGAAGGACCTACATATGATATTTATTGATTTAGAGAAAGCGTATGATAAAATTCCGAGAAATATCATGTGGTGGGCGCTCAAAAGGAAACTAGTCCCAACAAAGTACGTTACCCTTATTAAGGATATGTACACAAATGCTGTGACTTGTGTCAGAGCATGTGACGGCGAGTCCGATATATTTTCTATTAACATAGGATTACATCAAGGGTCAGCATTGAGTCCATATATTTTCACCTTAGTGATGGATGAGATCACAAAGGACATACAAGAAGATATTCCTTGGTGTATGCTCTTTGTTGATGATGTGGTGCTGATTGACGAGAGCAGAATTGGAGTCAATCAGAAACTAGAGTTGTGGAGACAAACTTTAGAATCAAAAGGTTTTAGACTTAGTAGGACAAAAACTGAATATATGATGTGTCAGTTCAGCGGGGAAAACTTAGATGACGGAGATGTTAGTTTGGATGGACAAGTAGTACCCATGAATGACACATTTCGGTATTTGGGATCGATGTTGCAGAGTGAAGGAGAGATCGATGAAGATGTGAGTCATAGAATAAGAGCTGGATGGGTAAAATGGAAACAAGTATCTGGTGTTCTTTGTGACAAGAAGGTCCCAAACAAACTAAAAGTCAAGTTCTACAGGACGGTAATTAGACTCACGATGTTGTATGGCGCAGAATGTTGGGCTACAAAAGGACAACACATCCAGAAGATGAGTGTAGCTGAAATGCGGATGTTGCGTTGGATATGTGGCCACACAAGGAAAGATCGAATCAGAAATGATGATATTAGGGACAAACTTGGGGTAGCACCAATTCAAGAGAAGCTAGTCCAACATCGTTTGCGTTGGTTTGGTCATATCCAACGAAAGCCTCCTGAAGCATCAGTACGCAACGGTATTTTAAGTCGTCCTGAAAATACAAGAAGAGGAAGAGGTCGACCGAGACTGACATGGGAGGAAACAATAAAAAGAGATTTGAAGGAATGGAATATACCCAAAGAGCTTGCTTTGGATAGGAGTGCGTGGAAGATAACGATTCATGTACATGAACCATGATTTAGGAGTTAGAGTCTAATAGTAGAGTTATAGACTTTATATTCTTAGATTTTTTTTAGGATTTTAGGATTTAGAATTTAGAAATAGATTTCAGAAATAGAGGTTTAGATAGAATTTTAGGATTTAGAATTTAGAATTAGGTTTTTAAAATAGGATTTTAGGATTGAGAAATAGATTTTATAATAGAGGTTTATTGTACTATTATTATTATTATTATTATTATTGCTACTATTATTAGCATATTATCATTATCATCTTTATTTATATATTATTATTATTATTTTATTTTATTTTTTTCTTCCATCATATTCATTATTATCACTGATATTTGAGATCTTTGTTCTTATGTTTTTCGATTGGGTTTCATTTCTAGCCTACCCCAATTTATTTGGGATTAAAGGCTTTGTTGTTGTTGTTGTTGTTGTTGTTGTTGTTGTTGTTGTTGTAAAATATAATAAAAATTTATATTATAAAATATATATATTAATCAATTTCTCTATTATTAAGAATACAAATAGAAACAATAATGATAATAATAAATACTATAAACCTATATTAATTAATTCCTCTATTTCTAAATAATTAAATTTTCTAATTATGATTAAAATAATTAAGTGATAATGTTAAGATAACTTAATAAAGCTAAATAAAATTTAGTTAATTATATTTATCAAAATAGATATAAGTTAAGTATAAATTTTAAATAATAATACTCCCCTCTCCGAGTCCGGTATACCTTGACCTAACCAGACCCAACGTGAATAGGATACTCGCCAATTTAATTTATTTTGACTTCATAGGTTCCCAAAATTTATCTTGACGAGCCGACAAACGAGTACACTCAAGATGAGACGGCTGACGAGATCGTGAGCGTCACCGGAGACTAAGCAATTTGACGCTACCGACCTGATCAAATTATTCTCAGGTACGATTTCTTGGGATTTGATTTCCTTTCTTCAGAATTAGGAACCCAAACCGAAAATTAAACCGTTTTTAAAATAAATCTGAATTGCGGTATTTTCTGACCAAAAATGATTAGAGACTAAATCTGACCTGTCATATGCATCCGGTAAATTGACCAGCATATTCGAGACTAAATCTGCATGTCATATCATGTCATATTGCATGTAGATAGGGTAGGAATAAGATTCGGGAAATAGTCCTGAGATAGGATTAGATAGAATTAAATAATTCAAGTTGTACCTTATAATTATTAGGAAAATATTATTTCTATCACTAATTATTATTTAAGTCAGGTAGTTAATCATGCATTAAATGCATGAGAGTGCTGAGAGGCGGATCAGGTAATTCTCAGTCTGAGTTGTCTTGCATAATCAGACCGTTGTGGTTACGTACGGTGACCCATAGGCCCGTGGGACCCACCGATCTGTATATGTACTGCGCATCTTTGCCTGCCGGGTTATCCACCGATCCCGTTATTTGGCGGGTTCGGCTGTGTCAGAGTGTTTTCTTTGGATCAATATTTTATTTATCTTATTCTTGATATGATTACATTTTTAATCTAAATTTGAGCGATTATGATATAATGTACTTCAGTATTTAGTGTGGGCGGCCATATCCGAGACTGGAATCTATTTTGTGATACTATATTATTATATTTATCCGGCTTATTTAGGATCCTAGTATTGTCCGAAGGGTTTTCTCCTTTGGCCCTTAGTTGGTACAGAGAAAGTCGGGATGCGGTCCGCTGACCTTAGTAGGTACAGTGTAGGCTCTCATTTGTTTATATTTTGTTTTGATACTTTTACAGGATGCGATCCTCTGACCCTTGGTTGGTACAGTGTAGGCTCATATTTGTTTTCGATTTGTTAATTCACGGGTAGTTATCTCTTTTTTACGATATGGCAACTGAAGACATACTATATCCACTTGCTTCTATTTTATAAGGTAAATTACCAGATTCAGCATACCAGAGTACATGTTTTATAGCCGTTCACTCTTCTAGGGCGTTATCGCCCCGGGAGCCCGAATTGTCGTTTGTGCGGCGTTGTCGCGGTACAAATAATAAGTCCTAAGTTAGTAAGTTGGGCCCTGGTAGTGCCCGCTCGGGATGAGTCTGGTAAATTTATAATCTGGATATTTATTATGGGTGTTTGATTTTTGTACCTTATATTATATATTATATTATTATTTTCACAGCCTTTCTATTTTGGGTTCTTGACATTTTTCATGTCATAGCATTTAGATAATTTTCTCAAATTTACATAAAATATTATTTTATTTTCACATGAATATAGTATTATATTTTGAACACCAGTATCGGTTTTTGGGTCCAGTCTAGGAAAGAAGATCAAATCTTAAGGCTGGATCTAAATCCGTACAGAGTAATTTATAAAATTACTCACGTTTCCATGGTGGTTGTGGGATCCAGGTATTTCAGGTTCGGGATTTTCTTGGAGCGAGTGCTAGGGACAGTCCTGCGCGATGACAGGGATGCTTCGCTGCATTTGCATGTGAGCCGGGTAGTTGGATAGGATCCATCGGGTTTTTGAGTCTTATTTCTTTCTTTTGGGTTTTTATTTGAGAGATTTGATGTCCATTCTGATGGAGCTAACCCCGTCTATGCAGGCGTTGTATTCTCTTTGTTCATTCTGGACTGTACGATCATGTATTTATACTCATTATTATTTTGTTTACTCTGTGATTGCTTTATTTTGTTCATTTAGTCTTCCGTACGCACGTCTCGTCGTGCGTACGTGGCGGGATTAAACACCCCTAATCCGTTCAATTTATTCTGGATTGTTACAGCAATACTATCCTTTGCGTTTCTTCCTTGAATTAATACTTGGTTAATTTTGTCGTTGGCCATTTTCTGTTCCTTATGTTTCAAAATAGTATTAATAATGTTTCAAAATAGTATTAATTTTGTCGTTGGCCATTCACTAGATTTTTATTTTTTTTCGAAGCAAAGTAAAAGAAAACAATTATAGTAAAAGAGTTAGGTTATGATGCTACGCGTAGTTAATGATCAAATTTACTACGGACTCAGAGATATAGTTAAATCATCTTCAAATCTTGATGTATGAGTGTCAATAAATTCTTTATATCAAAATATGATGAGATATAAAAAAATATATTTTTTAAATTTTGTAAATATTAGTTTTGGATTTTTAAAAATGACTTAAAAATATATTATTATTATTATTATTATTGAATCATCTTAAAAAATTTAAAACTAATACTTAGAAAAT
The DNA here is from genome assembly GCA_964058805.1 of Schoenoplectus triqueter. Classification (NCBI taxonomy): domain Eukaryota; kingdom Viridiplantae; phylum Streptophyta; class Magnoliopsida; order Poales; family Cyperaceae; genus Schoenoplectus; species Schoenoplectus triqueter. The sequence goes on from CAXKVV010001568.1 coordinate 20,528, forward strand.
TAAAAAAAAAATTATATCCCATCATATTTTGATATAAATAATTTATTGAGATTCATAAATCAAGATTTAGAGATGATTTATTTATATTTTTTAATCCGTAATAAATTTGATTCATTAACTATGTGTAGCACCATAGCCTCTCATAGTAAAATATAAATAAAAATAACGAAGATATCAACTACATCAATTTGATTTCGTTGTTTTGATTTAGTCAGGAAATGAAATTTGCGGCTCAGTACAACATACATTTGTCGTTACAAAATGAAAATAACATGAAAGTCGAGATATAATAGAGTCATGTTTTCAATTTCGGTATTCTATTAGGGAGTGTTTGACACTCAATTAAATAGCAAAAAGTTAGAATAAAATATCTATTCCGACGAATTAATTTGTCAAATGAATTTTAGACTAAGCAGAAGAGTGCGGAATAGTGCTAATCCGGTATACCAACTTATAGGTGGAATACCGAATTAGCTCTCGTCGGAATAGCGATTATTATTTGATTATGATGTTTTATATTATTATATTATGATTATGATTAAGATTTAGTATTATTATATTATTATATTATATTTATGATTATAATTTATTATTATATTAATATTATGATTAATATTTATTATTATTATTATTATATTATTATTAAATTATTATTATCATTATTATTATTATATTATCATTACCATTAGTATTATTATATTATTTATTATTATTATAAATATAATTTTCATATTATATTATTATATTATTATATTATTATGATCAAGATTATTTATTATTATATTATTATATTATGTTGATTATGATTATGATTATTATTACTTATTATTATTTTATTATATTGTATTATATTATTATATGTTGAATATAGTGATGATTAATTTATTATTATTATATTATTATTATAATTATTTATAATTATTTTTATGATTAATCTAATTAGTTATAGGATAGATTATCCTAGATAGATTAATTAGTATTTAATAATTTAATATAATTAGTTACAAGATAGATTATCCTAGATAGAATATTTAGTATTTAATCATTTATGTTAGCATTAGTTAAATATCTTGAAATTTTATTATATAAATAATGTGGTTTTTAGATTATAATTAACCGGATTGTTATATTGATCCAATTAAGTCAAGTTATAATTAAATTAAATTAAGATTTGAATTTGCATATTATCTGTTTTCTATAATTTACATGTTGTTAAGAAAGTCCACCAAAATTATAAGCTAAGAATAAATATTTCAATTTGGTATGAGGAGAGTGACAGTACCGGCTCAGTTTCATAATGAAAATTCTTCTAATTTATTATTAAGGAGTTATACCGTTGTTACAGTGATTATTTTATCACTTTATATTTGTTACACTGACTATTTTATCATTTTATATTTGTTCGTGATTGGTTCATTTTATTTCATATTATTTTCGGATAGTCTCCTTCAATTTGAATTATATATATATTGATAAAAATTTAACCGTTGTTCGTTTTTATTATAGTAAGGGACTGAGCGGGATAAATTAGGGATGGTTTGATAGTGAATGGCGCTCTCTTCTATAGAGCGGACTCTCTTCTATGGAGCATTGGTTGAGGTCGGTTATTTCTGAAAAGAATTTATCCCGCAAAGTCATTTGTGTGATATGGGAGTTTGAACCTGTACCTATTATAATATAATATTTCAGAATTATTCATGTTGGGTTTATCCTTGATTTAAAATCATCATGTCATTCAAGTAGTGTATTTTTATAAATTCCTTTTGAGTTTTTTATACCAAATTAATATGTGATTAATTCAATTTTAATATTTAAACTAAAATTTTACGTACTTATATGTTGCTACTATATTTGTTATAAAAATAAATTTTTAAATGGTTTTAAATCTAAGCCTAAAGATTTATAATATTTCGGTGTTGGACCTAAAACCACACTGAGTGATTTGTCATTCACGTTTTCACGGTAGTTGTGGAGTCCAGGTTTAGAGATAGTTGACAGGCTGTGAGGATCGATTTTAGGAGATGTCCATAATTATACGACCACCGTTCATTTTATTTTATTTTATTCATTTGAGTTGTTAGGTAGTTATTTTTTATTTTTGGATGCCCTTCTGATACCATCTCGTTTTGTATCATTTATTATTTTTATTTCCATCAAACTCTGATATTTATATATATTTATTTATTTTGACATGTATAAATGAAATGTTATTTCTTTATTGAGATAAATGAATGATTTATATATTTTTATTCCGTACAATAAATGAATGATTTGTGTATTTTTAGTCTTATATGTACGCATGTTGTCGCGTACACGTGACGGCTGTCATCCCAAGCATTATTTTAATTATTTTGGGTGTGATAGTCATATACTTGGTCACCGGATATTAGAGAAAAACATAATCTCAAATCTAGCTTGTAGGAGCGGAAACAATCTCAAGAGTTGTGATATTATGAATGACATTACACTAGATCATGTTACTTGAAAATAAATTTTATTCTTAGTTACTAAAAATAAATTATTAACTTATATCAATTTTTGAATTATAATATCAAATTAAAATTTTATTTTAGGTCTTTTAACAATCAAAATTATATACAACATAAAATTTATTTTTCTTCCAAACAGATAGATATCATTAAAATTGAGATTATTTTATTTATGTTTATACTGTAATTATGGATACTATATACTTTCTTATTGCAATTTTGGGTTTCAAATTATGTCCAATATATATTAAGTCATCAAATTTTCACTATTAATAAACAATAAAGTAAAAATAAAACATAAGTAGACTTCTAGACAGGAGGCAGAGTCAATGCTTTGGCAGGAGGGGATAGTTAACTCCCCTCCACTCAGCTATATATATTATTTTCAATATCCCTCTATTTATGTATATTTTAGAAAAATATATTTTTTTTATTGAAGAAAATTTTTAAATTTTGACTCTCTAAAAAATTTAATTTTTGCCCTTCATTCGAAACTCTGGTTCGCCCCTACTTCTAAATCAGAGAAAAATCAAATATGAACTACAAAAAGAATAAACTAATGTACAATCGTAATTTTTTTGAATGTCACGTTGATGTCGAATGCCAGTTAGATGCACTAAACTGAGGCCACATGTTACCATGAATTTGATAAAGAGAGGGAAAAATAGATGTACTACTAATGTAACAGACACATATTTTAGTAAATATATCACTATTATGATTTTTTTTTAAATTAAATAGGGGTCTTATAAATTCGATATATATTATTTTTTATATATATTTTTCGAAATTTAACTTTACACCATTATATAGAGAAGCGAGATTTATTAACATATATGGTTCTTATCGCTGTTACGAGTTAAATCAACAATTCGCTTAGACGCAGTGATTAATCAGGATCCAGGTGTACTTTATATATGTACTATTTGGCTACCGTAAACTAAAAAAAAATTATGAATGTAGATCAGTTTATTCTTGTGGTAGTTCATGTTTGACCTTCCGGGTTGGAAGATATCATTACTTCTAATTTTAAAAGATACTATTTAAAACTGGCACTATGGACAATGACTCAGGACTCCTCTTCTCCATCTAGTACCATGATTAAATCTTCTCTGAAAACAGCACTGGAAGAAGAATTACATCAGGGGCTATACTAAATGCAATTTGTTCAAAAATTCAGCTCCTTTCGACTGACACCATTTTTTTACTATATAAATTCTCTCTCCTCCAAAGATCTCAAACTTTTACAATTATCCCCCCCCCCCCCCCCCCCTAAAATATGAGCCTATTTATTTCGGTCAACTAGTCCATAGAAAAGCTCATCTAATGTATTCAATTAAATGACTATCTTTCAATGATATACAAGCGTCTAATTACCATAATTTAGGAATAGAAAAGCAAGTAAAGCTAAAATTATTATAAAATAGCAAATGAAATGTTACATTTAACACATTTCATAATTTAATTTCACATATCAATTAAAATGTCAACAAATATTATAATTACAGTTATCACTTCTGAAATCTTAATTTGTTCAAAAAACGAGTGAAAAAAAAATACAATCAAATATATAAAGAAGGTAAAAGAGCCAGGCAACGCAAAAAAAAAACATGCATAAAGCGCTGAAATTAATGTGTCTGCTCATTATAAAATGAGAAAAAATCGGTCGACAATGGGTTATTTTGATAATCTTGACAATGGACCCCTAAATAAATAAAAAAAAAATCTTAAAAATTGAAAGAAGTATATAGATGTGCTCTTCTACCTTTAGATTGATGATAATGCAATTTCATTATCGTTTGATAGTTCATCAAAGACCATCAAATTTTTGTGTAATTTACAACGGTTTCAATTTAACGGTCTTTGATGGACTCCCAAACAATAATAAAATTGTATGAAATTTGAATGACCATCAATCTAAATGTAGAAAAACACATCTAGAAACTTTTTTTCATTTTTATGATTTTTTCATATTTATTTAGAGATCCATTGTCAATATTGTTAAAATAACCCATTGTCAATGGATCCCCACTCTTATAAAATATGCTTTCAGATTATAAAAAATTTATAATATGCTTGTTCGTACCAACTTCACAATGAGATAATATCATCAAGCATGGCCGCGCACCTGATGCAAAAGGCAAAATTTTGCTGGACATCATAACATAGTCACTAACATTGTAATTATTTGCAATTTCTCCAACAGGATTGAACTGTCATCCCTAACATAGGATTAGAAAAAGCTAGACAAACACACATAATGTAAGAATTGTGAGAACAAATAACACATGGATTCCCAGAAAATGCAGCGACAACTACTCAAATTTCAACCTCTATAATCTAAGACCAAATGTCATATAATACCAGGTCGCAACTTAATTTATAAGTTGTGGCTCTAAGTAGTACTTGCAATTATGGCTTTATTAATTACCGAAATACTTTAACAAATAATCAGTTTGAGAACTATGACACATCATTCCAAATTGTAGGTTCACATTGTAAACAAAATAAAATCTCAATAAAATAATCAAATTATTGGAAATCGGATGATGTTTTTCCAAAACAGAATCTACCATGACGTTTCGGATGAAGCTTTGTAATCGCCCAATCTAGCCCAAGCAATGACATTACGCATGATATTCCAAAAGCATGTTACAAATATTTAGTAATTAACGTTATCAATTTTTATAAAGATTCCATTTCATTCCCTCAAAACTCAAACCATCAAAAAATGTCAAAGTATTTTTGTCACTGTAAACATATCTTCAATTTCAATTTGTGAGTGATACTTGCAATTGTTGACATCGTCCATAAGATTGCTAAATAAACATTTTAACTGGAATTTGCTATATCAATAAATGTAGTTATCGTCCTATCAATTCTTACAAATATTTTTCAATCAGAAGGCACGAACGCAGTTCATTTTCATAGGTCGTTTGTTTCTAAGAAGTCAAATTATTTTACGGAATTTATTTAGATATACTACTATATCAAAGACTCATTTAAGTTCGGCTCGGATCAGGTTAAGAATTACCACCCCTAAGTGACGCTGATTCATATTCTAAATATGAAAAATAATAAATAATATATGTCATAGTTAATGGAAGCTCCATTTTAAAAAAAAAAAATCTCTATACTAGATGTGATGCCTTGTGTTGCTTTGGCATGATTTTATATAATTATGTCATGATTATATATTAGACTTTTGATGTATATTAATTTAATTAATAATAATAACTATGTGCAATGAACATTACTTGTTTTATATTGTAATTATTTCGTAACTATATATTTTTAATAAAGATAAAATAAAAATAAAATAACAAACTATATATTATGAATTTTTAATTAAATGTTCATATTTTTGTAAGAAGATAGTTCAAATGTCACATGTTTTTGGTGTCACATGCCTCAAACGCACTTTTAGTTCATGTTTGAAGTTTTTGATTCAAACTTCAAATCAAAAATTACTTATATTATTCATTTTCGTTATATATTTATGCATGTAAAAAAATTGAGGAACATTTTATATTAGATCAAGTGTGTTACAAAATGAATACATTAAACTGAATCAATCATACCCAATATAAATTTTGCTTTCAAATTTCAATGTAAAATTTTGAATATAAATCAAGAAACGTGTCCGTGACATTTTTAATAATAATTAGATTGTCATTAAAATAATTCACAAGTATTAATATCATTTTTTTTTCATTTTGTAATACAAAATTTAATAGTGTATATGTTAACCAAATATTTGCTGTACTGCCAAAAGCAATACTAAGCAAGCCTTTTCAACACCATGCGTAACAATTGTCAAACCTCATTATGTATCATAATACATATAACCTGACAGAGGAATGTTTTCATATTTTTCCTTTGCCAATATATACACAGGAAAACGTACGAAGAATATTTAGGTATTAAATAATTAGGACAGGAATGTTTTCATATTTCCCTTTGCCAATACGTCTTTTCAGTAAATTGGGATACCATGTTACCATTATCATATTCAGAAAACCATCACCCAAAATAATTGACAGTAACAAGTACACTTAAATTTAGCTCTTCAAAAACCTTTCAATAACTGCTAGGACTAAATACAACCAGATACATAAAAAGCGACCAACATGCACTGCCTGAATTACTCTTTTTAAAATACCCCCTTCTTATAAACTTAAATGCGGAATACACGTGCAATCCGATCAAGTGAGGTTGAAACAATGCAAGTACCATCAGCAGTTAGGGCTAGGGACTGTACTGGACCACTGCCTGTGAAAGTTCTTACACAATTTCCGGATAAACTGTCCCAAATACGCACTTTTCCATCCATGCAACCACTTGCCACATATTGAGTGGTGCCAAGCCATGTCACACATGATATACCCCCCTGCAATGTTTGCACAACCTTTCTATCATTAGCAAAAAAACTAAAGAGGAGATGCGGGGAAAGGGGGGAAGTTGCTCTACCCCTCAGAACCTTTAAAGCATCATCTACTGCAGATATTTACTATACCACTCATAAGAAACAAAAGATGTGACAAACGAGTAGATTGAAACATTATTGCAAGAAGATGACTATGACAGGACTTCATAATCAGAAAAAATTTCCATGAAGCTCCAGGATGCCTAACCCACTCATACCAAGACAAATTGAACTTGCTCATAATTGTCAGGAAGTTGTGATCGAAACCAGAACCCAACCCAAACCAACCAACCAAATGGAAGAAAAACAAAAAGGGAAAAACATACAACATGTTTGTTTGACTACTGTGATGACAGATAAAAGAGCTATATGAAATTTAAAATTAAAATTGAATACAAATAGAATTGTAAACACATTCTCCAGTATAGATAAGTTGCTTATCAAAATTTTCCAATCAGAAACTCTTTTATCACTCATTAAGGTCAATAAACTAATCCTTGATCTTTCAAACTGCTTAAGGATGACCAACTAGTTTTCAAATTGCACCAAATCTGATACAGAACACATCTAAGCTATGGAGAAGACGTTTATAATAGTATTTCTTAATTTTAGTAAAGTTTGGTTTGTTTGTCATGGAAACAAGTTTTCTGTCAATAGTATCACAAGAAAGGAAGATAGTACATTAAAATGCAATTTAAAGATTAACCTGAAGAAATCATTCATTAACCCAATCTAATTGAACCCAATTTACCTGGAACCAGAATCAATCCAATCCCGATGTGATATGCTGGCAGACAGCATTATCTAATTAATTTTAGTTGTTTGTAGATTACCTCATGTTCACAAATGCAACGAGGAGAGGAGCGCTGGAGTTCCCAGATTATAAGCTTGCTATCCAACCCTCCTGTTGCTGCAAAGCCAAAGCTGCATCCACATTGTGCATAGGTTAGTAATAAATTAGTCATCTCTGCACCTCGTCCTTTCTTTTTCTGTATTTCTGGTGCATTAAATCTAATGTTTTCATAATGGTTATAGTCCTTAATTCACTTCATCATTTGTCACTTCATCAGGGGATTACAAATTTATTTTGTCCATTTGAAATAAATCTTTGACTCACCAATTGCACAGTATTTACATTCAGATGTACGATTTCAAAGGTAATGTTAATAATCAATTAATTAATCACAATGGATCACTCCATCAACATTTTTCTGAGGATCCCCAGACTAAATTTTATGTTGAAGTACTGTTATAATATTTCTTATGAGTGAGCATCTGTAGTATTAATATAAATGACACCAATATGCCACAGTTTTTATCTGGTCAAGGTCTATATTGCTGATCTGATCTGAATCATCTGATTTTGATTCAACAGCCATGGAACATGAACCTTATAGTTTCTTGTAGCAGAACAGTCAAATTTACACTATTGGACAGTTATATATATCAGATATCTGCCTTATCTATAGTGAATATATTCAGAATTCAGAAAACAGCAACACAAATAAACCATGAAAAAAACTGGTCATCAATTTAAAAAAAATAATGATACCATAGCATGCTAAACAGAGTACTTGGACAGGTAAATTACCTTGGAGAAATACCAATGCACTCAACCGAATTGGTATGACCCACTAAAGAACTCATAACCTGGAATAGGTAGCAAATGTAGCCTTATAATCATGTATATTGTACAACATTCTTTTGTATAATAGTCCACACAGCATGTTAAAAAAAGGGGGGTGGCCACAAAATATCAGGAAAAAAACACTTGAACCACAACTAAAATAACAAAATATACAGGCACATTGCCACTAAAAAAAAGTCTGCAATAAAGTTCTTGTTTACAAGGTCATTCAATTTTTCTTAATGAATGAAGGGTATATTAATATAACAGACAAAGGGGCAATTTTTGAGATAAAAATGGTAACCAAGCCTCCCAGCTTTATATATCCACAAGTTATACCTCTCCCCACCCATCTAAAAACAAAACAATGTTTTGAATCTGACCACTATATGGATGACCATTGCCTTAGCCACTAGACTAATTCTAGTTCATGAGAAGGGATAATTTATCCAGTAAGCATACACAACATCTAAAAAACACTTCTACAAAGTGAACACAGAAATATCTCATAAAACCCTAGAATGATATGGAATTACCACCCAAATACCTCATCTCTAAATTTCTTTAGAAGCACCCAAACTGTACTCTTGGTTACTGCTTATATAAAGAAGAGAAGCTAGGTCCAATAGGTAACAAAGGTGAGTAGAAAATCTGACATTTAATAACTTTTTGAAAAGGTCCTACTGACAGGGTCTACAAATTAATCAAAGAAATACAGAATTTCACCTGACCAGAAGACAAGTTGACCATGTGCACCGATCCATCTAGCGCTCCAGTGATAGCTATAGCTGAATCAGCAGTTATCCCCATGCATGTCAACTCATCTTGATGGTAGTTATGCCCTATTAAATCATTAGAAATCTGTCATTGTCATGTCCTAGGAGAATAGTTAGGGGGTAATTAGCAGGACATGTAGAATAATTGAATATGATGGGAGACAATTGATGGGTAGTTAGTGGGGTTAATTAGCAAAATTAGAAAGTTAGGCGGGAATATTATCTATATAAACCTACCCCATCATTGTAATCAATATGAACAAATGAAATGAATTTTGAAATTGTGTTGAGACTTTGTTCTCTTTTTATCTTTCTCATTGATCCCTTATCCCATTTTACAATGAGGCAACAACTAATTTTAGTTTGTATTAAATTATTGGAGTTCATTGATTTTATTTTTCATGACAGATACTTATTTGTTGAGAATTATTTGAAGCTAACTTAAAAAATCTGGTCTTAGTGCTCTATCAGTTTCAGATTTGGGTACTTCCCTGTTCTCAGTTGGCTAATATCAGTGCATACTGTTAAAATCAATATAACATCTTTTTCATAATGAAATTATCTTATTACGGATCCTGACAGCAGCAGGATGTAAGAAAAATAAAATGGTCTTCAAATGAGAACCAGAAACCCGGAGGGGAGCTAAACGGAACTGTCCAAATTTAGGACTAGGAAAGATACTTAAACATTTATTATGACAATAAAGTATGGTAAAAAGTGAAAAAAAAAATCTCCTTTTTCTTTTGACCTGCAACACGATGAATGCTTTCTCCAGTTTTAGGGTTCCATATCCTCATTGTTCCATCAGCAGAACCAGAACATAACACCTTGCCTACAAAAACAATAAGATACATAAAATGCAACATATGTATAGGTTTGCATATATTATAATTTATAACATCTTTATTACTTCATTATCATCCTCTAGATAACTAAGCATTTGTTGTTATAAATTTACAATCATAGGAAGAATATGGTCAGATTCTATTGTAGATATCAATTAAGAAAAAGAAAAGAAATTACCATCCGGGGTAAAATCACCACATACAACCTTTTTACTATGGCCAGAGAAGGACATAAGAATGGCTCCTTTACCAGCATTCCACATATAAACATTAGAATCCTCAGACCCAGCCATTATCACATGTCCTTTGGGATGCCATTTTACCCACTATTTCAAAGTCAAAAAATCCAAATCAGATTGTAATATTTCATAGACTTCAATTTTAAATTCAAAGCAGCTGCAAGAGAGAAGTATAAACTGAAGGAGAAAATACCTGATATTAGAAAGTTGAGTCTGGTAATTATGGGTAACAGCAAGTCGTGTATAGGGAAAAAGCTTAACATAATTAGAATGCTTTCATTGTTGACCTTTATGTTTGTTATGCATTAACTCAACAGAAATTTGTAATTTGGTATATACTTTTACGTGTTGTTAGGGGTGTGGAAAAATCTGACACAGGTTCTTGTCATCAAACCTTCCAAAGATATACAAATCTTACCTCAAGTCCTTCACTGGAGTCCTCGAGAGTGAATTTTAGGGTACCCAAAGCAGCATCCCAAACCTTTACCGAACTATCATAATTTGCTGATGCAAGTAGTTGGCCATCATGGCTAAAGGCTACACTGCTTACAGTATCTGTATGCCCTGATTGAATTAAAAGATGAGGAGTTATGGCTCTTCTTTATTATGTATCATAAAGATCAGAAATTTGCATTACAACACCAACAAAAATAAAAAATACATAAAATTCCACTAGTTAGTATATGACCCCGGTTATTTAAACAATAAAGGTAAGAATAACCAAACCTATTATTTATCCAATATTGTTTCACGTTTGCAAACAACTCTTAAGAATAAGAACAAAAATCAGCAGACACTGCATCAAACACAAACACAAACACAGAAGCTATCATATGATCTAATACTCAAAAGCATTCCATAATCCACAACCAAACACAGACACTGCATCAAATACTCTATCATATCCTCCCTCCCTCGCTCTCTCATGCACATACAAGCACAACAGACAAACACACAGACACTAACCTTGAAGCTCAATTGCTACATCAGGGTTTCCAATCTTCCAAAGAAATGCTCTATTGTCCTTCCCCCCTGTAGCCACAAGTGATGGATCTACAGGACTGCACGCCACTGTGTAAACTTCACCTGTATACAATCAAACACACAAATACCAAATAAACCATTATACTTTTAGACACAATACCCATACCTAGTACTGGTATACAAACTAAAATGTCATGTTCATAGTGAAAATTGCCAGGTTTTTGTGTTCCAATTACTGATTCAATACCAATCATAATCAGTATTAGCCTTAATTTTCTGCTACAATGTGTAGATACAACCATACTACTTCCCACACTGATCTACTTTCTGCACTTGTTCATGCTAACCTATTATAATGGAGTTTTGTTTAAAACATGTGACTGTAGTAACCGCACATTAAGTGATAATGAGCACAATGTTATCCTAATTCAACACAAAATAACTTCAATCTTCATTTATTTGAAGTTATATTTTTTTTTTGCTGAAATTACAAAACAGATGTGCGCATTACATGATAAATAGTATACTTACTAGTATGCCCCAGGAATTTGTAAATAGAACCAACTGTTCCTTCTTGTTCTTCTTCCTCCTCTTCTGCAGCGAATAAGCACAAAAGTTAATTACTGATAAAACAAAACAAAAGGGGCAAAACTACAGACAAACTGGTACTATAGCAGCAATAGAACCAAACGTAGTAATAATTAATTAGCAATGATATCTCACCAGGATAATCATCAGATTCCATCTCATCATCTTGATCAGGGAGAACTACAAGTTTACAACAAGATAAGTACAAGTAAGACAAAATTTAATGGAAATAATCGATTAGACCGAACAGAGAGAGAGAAGAGAGGAAAAACCTTCTTCATCAATGTCGTATTCTTGTATGATATCGTCTTCGTTTATAAAGACCTCTCCTTCGTCGGAATCCTCGCCACCG
>CAXKVV010001569.1:0-33886 GCA_964058805.1 Schoenoplectus triqueter
CAAATTGTGTGCTGAAGGAAACAGAAGAAAAAAAAATCTGTCTTATTTTTTTTCTCAATTTACGGTATAACAAAGTTCAACCCTCATCCATTCTCTATTTTTTTTCTCTCTTTTTCATTTCTTTCAAGCTGCGATGTATATCCTTATAAAGTAAAGCAAAGTGAGGAAATATATAGTACCTTCTTAGTGAAATATTTTGTGTTCTAATTTATTGCTTTTTTAAAAAAAATATTTGGTTTATTATATAATAAAGTCAATATGAAAAATAAAATTAAATAAAATCTGACGAGTCAGATGTCTAGTTGTCCAAGCAGTGATGCCAATATTTTGTACTTCCCACAACTGGCTAAAATTTTCAATATAATGGAGCAAATGAGAAAAACATGTCACGGAAAGATTTCAATAATTAGCATTACTGTGGTCGCGTAAACTGCATAGGTTTATGTACGTAGTACAAAGATTGCATGCGAAAGAGCATTAACTAGCATATTCAATGATATTATAATTTTTGAGGATTTCAATTTGTTAAGCTTATTAAGTTAATTGTAGGTCATTATCAGACAAGAAATTTAAAATTATTATATTATATTTTCGTATTTTACTAAAAAAATATTATATTTACATTTTGTTGTATATATGATGAAGAATTCCAAATTAAATAATAGGCTTCCAAATGCATTATTGTATATCCAACTACACCTTGTACCGATCATAAGTTATATAATGATGGACCATATGCATATTAAGGGAGCTAATATACAGAAACGCGATTATTCGATACTATTATTTGATTTGATATGGGGTTATTATGTAAGTTATATGAGTTATTTATGTATTTAATGATTTTATTATATCATTGATTTTAGAGAAAAAAATTTCTCCCCATTTCTCCATCCTAAGGAAATCTCCCACAGACAATTTAAAGTCAATCACACGTCTATTTAAATCTTTCTTTATCTAATTTATCTCCTAAATTCAAAATTTTCTTTCTATCTCCCTCATTCATTTTTTTCTCTTTATTTCTTAAAAAATATTTAGATATGATTTCTAACCTCCGGTGATCTATTTCATTCTCTTATGATCTTGTTGACGATTTGTTCCCTCTCTCTATTGGTCTTTCATGTGATTTGTTCTTTCGCTCTCTAATGATTTGTTTCATCTTTTCAGCAATCTATTTCATTCTTGCAAAAAAAGATGAAAATATTTTCAAGAAAGAAATATATTATTTGAGTCTCTTCAGTGATATATTTCATCTAAATAACCTTGATTCATATATTTAAACACATAAATTACTTATCTAAACATATAATGCATATATCAAAATACCTTATATATATATATCTAAATATCTAAATCATCTATCCAAGTATCTAATTTATATATTTAAATACCTAGTTCACTTATCTAAACACACTCATGCATATATCTAAGTATCTGAGTTACTTAAAAACGTCATTTATAAATGTTTAAATTCAAAAATCTGATATATAAATGTGATATACATTTAAATACCTAATATATATATCTAAATATCTAATTCATATTTGAGTCACTTATCTAAATACCGTATTCATATGATTAAATCCAAATTAATTCAGCAGCAGCTAGAGCAATACTCTGATATTCAGCTTCAGTGCTCGAACGAGCAACAATGCTTATTAGTGAAATACTATGAGAGCTCTAAGCTTATCCTTTTCAATATGTTGATCTAGGTTATCCCTTGCATCCAGGTTAACTACTTAAAAATATGCCTAGAAGCTAAACTTTTACTTACCGTCACTTAATTGCTTCTTCTTTCGCTTTATAGGAAGGACGATTCATTCAAACTTGTCAAGATATACAACAAGAGAGGGTTTGTTACACGACGAGCCAATCCAACAGTTTGTACAGGAATTTGATAATGGCGGGTGCCTGCATATAAGAATAGTTATTTTTTGGGTCGTCGGCTCACTGAAGGAGAGTCTCAAAGCAATTTTTTAACTTGTTAGTGAACCCCATAAAAGAGTCTATGGTATAGATTCATCCATTCTACTAGCATGATTTTTATGAAATATTCATTATTTCATACGGCCCACTTTATTACATGGATTACATTTATCTGGTATTTAGTCTGTAGCGAGACACAAGTTTCAAATAACATATACCATTTAAGATAAAACATTCACCTAATATGATGTATTAAGTACTAGACATACTAAAATATTATATTACAGACTGAATGTTAAAAAAAAATGTAAGGCCATAGTTAGTAGTAAAGGCCTTAGATTATGCTTTAGCATGATAGAGGAAATGATAAAGGATGAGGACTATAAATGTTAGAATGATATTACTAAGTGAATCCTAGGACTTTCAATTGAAGAACTATTTGCAATGGTCTAAACTCTAAAGCCATAACATGTTATTACATTTCACCTTTGGGAGTTAGTAGCGTTAATTTAACACCTATTTTAGTCTTATATTTATTTGAAAATATAGGCCTGTATAGTGGTTTAAGTTGTTAAAAATGATATCATGGAGTGTGTGTATGTGGATATATATATATATATATATAGAGAGAGAGAGAGAGAGAGAGAGAGAGAGAGCTATGGTGCTTCACGAAGTATAAAATCTCTCGTGTTTCACATCCGTATTTCAAATTTAAAGGTTCAAATGACCGATCTAAATGTTGAACATGATCTTCATATTGAAATATCCTTGGAGATTAAATTTATATATTTTTTTAAAACTTTTTTCTATTTTTTAAATTGGTACAAAGTTTGCCGATCTAACGATTTTTGCACCATCCAAAACTAGTGATTTTGTATCCATCTAAAAAATAGCAAAAATTTTCAAAAAAATATAAATTTTGATCTCCAAATATAGTTTAATATGAAGATTATGTTCAACAATTTGAATCGGTCATTTGAGCTTTCAAATTCAAGATACAGACATGAATCATGAGAGATTTTATGCTTCACGAAATGCCATAGCCTCACTCTATATATATAGAGAGAGGGAGAGAGTAAATTTACCGTGTGCTTACTCATGGAGGATGATTTATGTTGTAGAATATATATATTATTCAAATTCACATGGAGGATGATTTGCAATGCGAAAAAAAAGAAATTCAAAAATTAAAAGAAAAAGAAAAATTACCGCACTATCCTCAGAAACAAAAGAGAAAGTATTAGAGGAAATAGAAAAAAATATATATTTCATTTAGAAAGTTATATTCATTTAAAAATATTTTGAAAAAAGTTCATAATTTTAGAACCTCTAATTATGAATCAAACACTATATTCTATCAAGTGTTTGCAGATTTTAAAAGTAGAGTTTTACAGACAAATACTCTCATTCTATTTATGCAAAAATGTGGTATAAAACAAGTCAAAGAATACCGACCACTTCTATCAATTTACTTATTTTGGTCCATTTACATTCCTTCAATTAGTGAATAATTGACATATGTATATATCAGTATACATGTGTAAATATATAAACAAATATGAGATCTCAAACAGACCTCCATGCAAATATTATCGTTGAACTTCACTACATACACCATGTATGCCCTACCATATGGATCATATGAGCTCAATTTGGAAACCAAGACAGATAAAACAATGACTTAATTGCTTGATTTCCTTCTGATCTGGTCAAGCCTCCACATACTTAAGGCACCTCTAGCATCCCTAAGAGAGCTTCTTCCACCCTCAAAACACTAGCCATCATTTCTCGAAGGTTCAGTGAAATTCTTTGTGTTTTTCATCAATTTCCGAGACAAGTCGAGAGATCGAGGAGCTCAAGCACCCGAGATGAGACGGAGACTCGAGCAAGAGACAGTCATAGGAGCATCATCAGAGTTTGCTTGCTTTGTTGTTATATTTCTTATTGTATTTTGTAACTCTTGCTACCAAGTCTTTGATACTCACTCTTCATATCTTTACTGCTTTGTTTATTTATGTCATAAACGACTAAGTTTTTAGTTTTTTTTTTAACTTCTAAGGCCCTTAGGAAATTTATTCAAACTGGATAGAATTACAGGGTCTTAAAGAGAAAAATAACAAAAGTTTTACAAAATAGCCCTGCTCCATCTCCTTATATAAACTACTGAACCTTAGTTTTTCTCTCACCTTCTCATTTCGCCTCCCAAACAGTCACACCTTTCCTTTCTTAAACCCTAGATCTAGGTGAATACACCCGTTTAGAGATGTGAAAAATAAAAAAAATGTGTTCACCCATTTAGAGATGTTCACCCTTTGTTTATATCAGTCTTATCAGGTAATCGGATAAACAGTCAAATGACTTTCAAAATAGAAAAGATTATAATATAGTTAATAATGAAAAAAATATAATATAATTAATAATTGACAATGAAAAGTCATAATATAATTAATAATAAAATATATTATAATATAATTAGTTATAAAATAAATAATAAATAAGTAATAACTTTTATCCGTATCCTTATCCGATAAATTAACGAAAAAATATTATCCACATCCATTTTATTAAATATGATAATAATTGAGCGATAGGCGAATCACTTCTTTAGCTTGTCTTAGACCGGAGAATATTAGAAAGGTTCAAAGGCGGTCGGCGGTTGACACAAAGACTGTTGGTTTTGGTACGGTACTTAAATCCTCGGATTTCCTGGCGGTTTTTATTTTTGAACAGTTGTGAACCGTTGAATCTTCATAGGAATTTTTTCGGTCATCAGCTCCTTGCTGCAAATTAGTGTATTAAAATCGTGTTGGATTGGGCCGGTCCTAAGAGCAACGTTATCTCTGTCTAATGTCAAATGACAATGAAATGTCACATTTTTAATTGACAATCTTTTTCTATTAAAGTGATATTTCTGAATTTTAAATGAATTTGTCATAGTGACACTCTTATAAATATTTTTTATTTTTGAGCGGGCTTTACTTTCTTTCATCTCCTCTTTTGTTGTTGATGTGATTTATCAAATAGATTGTTAATTTTTGACAATTATTTAATTTTGCACACTCTCTACATTTTTAAAATTAAAATGACAATTTTCAATTAAAGTTTGAAAACCAATTTAACATTAACAGAGTGATGCAGATGTTCTAACCTAAGTTACCATTTTTCACTCATCCAAACATCATTTCTCCCCTAATTTCTGAAGTTTGAAATTAGTAATTACGGGTATATCTCTCCGCCATCATAATTAACACAGTGGAAAGAAAAGAAAACCCTTACTGAAAAGAAAAATAGTTCTCTCTCCAGCCTTGTTCGTCCCCGAATTCCCATCCTTCAGAAATCTCCATGAAAATAACTTCTAAGGTTTATCAACAATCCTACCTTACCTCCTCCTGTCTTCGCTCTTTCTATGCTTCTACTTCTACCAGCGCCGCGGCGGCGGCCAACCTCACAACCTCTACCTCCCTCCGCGATCTTCTCACCTCGCCTGACCCCACACACCATTCTCAAGCCATCTCTTTCCTCCTCTCCAACCCCAATCCGGACCCCATCATGTCTCCCCTCATTTTCTCCTCTCTATCTCGGCAAATCCACCATCTCTCACCCCACTCAACCCAACTCCTCATAAACCTTGCCAAGAACGGAACTTTCCCGACTGACACCAATCAATTCACTCGTATAGTCTCTAACCTATGCCGACATGCGGGGCCTTCGAAAGCACTGGAATTTCTTAGGTCCGTGAAAGAACAAGGTGGTTCTCTTGATGCTCGTGCTTTTAATTTGATTCTTAATGGGTTCTCAAGAGAGAAGGATTCAGCAAGCATGAATCAATTAGTTAGTGAGATGAGAGATATGGGTGTTCGCCGGGATGTGTTTACCTATGCAATTGTCATGATGTGGCTGTGCAAATCACGTCAGCTGGATGGTGCACTCAAGGTGTTTGAAGAAATGACTAAACCAGATTCTGATGTGAAACCAGATGTTGTTGTATTTAATTTAATAATAGATGGTCTCTGTAAAGATTCTAGAGTTGAAGAGGGGTTATCAGTATTTGAAAAGATGAAAAGCTTCCACATGTGCACGCCAGACCGAATCACATACAATACACTAATTGATGGGCTTTGCAAGACTGGAGATATTAGCAAAGCTATGAACTTGATGGATGAAATGGAGGCAGACAAAATTCCTCCTGATGTTTTTACATTGAATTCTATAATATCTGGCCTATGTAGATATGACCAGCCTGGTAGGGCATTTGATTTCTTCAAAAATAAAAGGGATGCATGGCCTGATGTTAAATATGATCAAATCACTTATAATATGCTAATTGGCGCGTTTCTCCATTCCAACAATGTCGGAAAAGCAATGTATTTGCATCAGGAGATGGTCAGTAATGGACTTAAACCTGACAGGATCACATATTTCACTATGATATCTGGTTTGAGCCAAGCAGGCCGTATGAAGAATGCATATTCTATTGCCTGTTCTATGAAAGAAGCTGGCTATAAGCTTGATTTGAGAAGTTATAACATACTGATTAATGGTTTCTGTAAGAAGAAGAGGTTGGGCAAGGCATGTGAGTTGCTTGATGAAATGGTAGAAGCTGGTCTGGAACCTGATTTTTGCACTTATAATACTTTGCTGGCCTCATTTTGTCAGATCGGGGATTTTTCAACTGTTACAGGATTGTTGCATAAAATGAGGAATAACAAGATTCACCCTTCAGTGGTTACTTATGGCACATTAATTCATGGTTGGTGCAAAAATGGTGAAGTTGCTGAGGCATTGAATTTCTTTAGGTCCATGGAAGAACTAGGGTTGGAGGCTAACACTGTTATATACAATACTTTGATAGACGCTTTGTGTAAGAAAGGTGATGTAAAGATGGCAGTTTCATTAATGGATGAGATGAAAGAGAAAAGTGTAAATGCAAATGTGACAACCTATAATGCATTGTTTAAGGGATTGCGACAAGAGAATATGTCAGAGAAGGCTTTTGAGATTATGGATCAGATGTTGCAAGAGCAGTGCAACCCAAATTCTGTAACTTTGGAAGTGCTTGTAAGTTGGTTGGTCAGGATAGGGCAAGGAAAGAGGCTTAGAAGCTTCGTTGAGAGATTTCAGGCTGATGGTAAAGATTTAAGAAATCAAATATGATTGAGTTGAACTTTGGAACTGATCATGTTGTAACAATATGCAAATTGTTCTGGACAGACCTAACATGCAAATTTTGGCCATCAATTTGGTGGTACTGTTAACTTAGGTTTTAACACTTTATACTTTGTTAGTCTCAGAATCTCAGTTCAGCTACCAATACATCAATTCAGTAATAAATATGAAGTTTGAGATTTTAAGTATTTGTTGGTTTTGGAGATGCTTTTAAGAAATCAGATTTCCGTTTGTTTTTTTTCTTCCTTCCTACTCATTTTTAAAAGTATGTATATGTATATACATTAATTAATGTAGCAATTTAATGGCATGCAGTTAAGGGGATATAGAGCTTCTGGTCTTATTAGAAATCAGACCAGGCAATTTAGTTGCACCTTCCCATCTGCTTATGTCTCAATTTTGACTCTGTATGATGCTGGATGTCTTATATTTTATTTGTCATGCCATTATGTTAACGTGGCACAACTTATCCGACTAGGGGAGAACTCTACTTTAGAAATATCCAAATGTCAATATCATCATATATAATGAGGATTACCAATGAAGAGAGAGAGAGAGAGAGAGAGAGAGAGATTGCATGAAACGCCTTGTAGAAGCTATCAGCCCTTTACAAAAGATTTCATCTGACTTTTCTTCTTCAATAATCTTGTTTCTAATCATAATTAATCGATATTCAAATCCAAAAAAGGGGTTAAATCCACGGTTGTACACTATTTTTCAAGTCGTTTCAGAAACCGGTGTGCTAGCTCATAAAAATAATTCTCTGAAACTAAAATATTGTTCGCACTTAGTGGGCTGCACTATCTCCAATTCCAGCCCAATAAAACCAACTCAGTAAATGCTCAATTCAAGCCCAACCGAAACAAAGCTGTGTAACTCAGATATATATAGTCACTGAAATGCGGGCCCGACTGCTGATTCAGGTATCGGCGCGAGAAATGGAGGAAGAAGGGGCTACTGGTGCTCTACGCATCACATACCGGAAACGCTATGGACGCCGCTGAGCGCATCGGACGCGAGGCGGAGCATGGAGGTTGCCCCTCCGTCGAGGTTCTCTTCATGGTCCACGTTGACCCGGTATCTGACTTATCTATTGTTTGTGTTTTATTGATTTCTTCATTTTTTACCCTTTTTTTTTGTTTACTTGATTTGATCATACTGCCATGACTTTGCTTTGAGACTATCAGAGGAGTGCTTAGTGGGTGCCATTATGGAAGTGGTCAAGCTTAGTGTTAACTAAGAATTGCAATGTAGGCAGTTTTTTGAGTGGTGCCATTTTTCGTAATGGCGGAGTTAATTGCTATGATATGAGTTTGCAACTATCAGTGGAGTTCTCACCTTGTATTTATTACCCGAATTCTTTACCTGGTGTTTATAAGAAGACTTCTCACCTAGTATTTCCAATGCAGAATTCTTTACCTAGTGAGAGCACTGTTGTTTTTATTGTATCAACCACAGGTCAAGGAGACCCACCTGATACTATGAAGGTGCCTTTTCATTTCATTACTCTACAGAAACACAGTATATAAAGAAAATGGGGGACATAGCCCATGCACCTTAATCTTTTTCCAAAAGAAAAATAGGACGTAAACAAAATTAGTTCTCAATTTTTCATTTAGATTTGTGTGGGTATGTTCAAAGGGAATAAGGCAGTTAAGATTTGGACCATGCACTGTAAACTCTATAGACAGCATAGGGAATAGGCATTTTGCCCCACAGGCCCAAAAGTAATTAAAAAAAATGCTTCCCAGACAACAATTCTGGTCTACATATTAAATTGTACACAGAATGTTGTCAAAAGTGTCATAACTGGACAAGTTCCTAATGTTTTCACCAACATCAAGACAAATAAAATTTGACCATAAGTGTTTTTTTTTTTTTGAAGTAGACCACAAGTGTTGGTAGATGACAACAAAAAGTATTCATAATAAGTTTCTCAAAAATCTTTTATATAAACCCAGGTCAGAAGATCTAAGCCTAATTATCCTCTATTATGCAGCCAAGTTCAAAATTGGCCCCAATTGTGCCTTGGTAAACCCTCAAAATTGAAATCCTTTTGTAACTAATCCATCACATATACTGATTGACGAAAAATCAATATGTTAAGTCAGAAAGGAAATGAGTGATGATGAAAGTTCAAACAAAAAGACTTAAATATTACCCAGAAGGATGTTGATCATCTCCAAGACCTTTTTCAATTATCGATTTACCCCTAAATCCTGAAGCCTTTTATCAAGTTTTTTTGCAGCAAACTGCATAGTTTCAATACTTTGCATTAAGTTATTGACATGATATAAATCAGTTTAGGCAAAGATCATAAGAAAACAATATTAACATATTTAGAGAATCATACATTGTATTTCTGGTAGCCATAGTCACCCAAGCCAAACACAGCATAGTGAATCCATCCTAACCAACTACTGCCAAGGTTTCTTCTAAGAAGAAGCCTCCAAAACACTTGAACACAAAATCAACTAACCAACCATAAGATTGGCCCAGATACATTATTGCTAAAATCAGGGGCTGTCTTCCTGGATTTTGAAAAATATTGCTTTTAGGTAATGTTTTTGGTAATTTGTTCTTTTGAAAAAAATTTTTGCCCTCCCTCCTCCGGTATTGTCTGATTATGTTTATTGAGAAAAAAATATTTAATATCATGCATAATAAAATAATTATATAAAAATGTCAAAATATGAAGTTTCGTAGAGGAAAAACTTTCTTCATCAACTTAATTATCTATACCTCCCTCAATGGCTTCGCTGATCCTTATCGGGCCGGACACAGGTGCACCATATAGGGTCTTCATCGAGGAGCGAGCTATGCAGAACCTAGTTGAACCAACAGCTCCTCAGATGGTGTTTTGTCAGAGGTAAAGGCGGTGGGTTTTATGTGGCCTTTTCCAGGGAGCAAGAAAGGAAGGTATATGTGCAACATAAAATAAAAGAAGAGAGCGCAAGGGTGTGGAGATTGTTGAATGAGGGTGCTGCCATTTATGTGGCAGGTTCATCAACCAAGATGCTGGCCGATGTCACTGAGGCTTTAGAGGAGGTTATTGCAAAGGAGAGTGGTGTTTCTAGAGAGTCAGCAGCTAGGTGGTTAAAGACTCTCGAGAAGGCCGGTCGCTTCAACATCGAGACATGGTCATAGATTTATACCATATTAATTATTTTTTTCTGTATGAAAGCTGGATTCCATTTTTGTTTGCACTCTAATCAAGTCATGAAGGCAGCCTTGCGTAAATAAATGATAAACTTTATTTCCTAGAAGTGAACTTATGTGAGGCAAAGACAATTAACCATTTACCTTTGGTGATAGCCGTTAGAATTCTCTTTTTTATTTTTTAATTGATTTTAGATGTTTTTTCATGTTGTTGTACATCAATAGGTAGGTCACTGTGTAATGATAATGTTTTATTGAAGTTGGAATTTTTTGTTAAGATGGCACGTGATTGAAAATTATTTAGCAATATATTCTTTATAGATTCTTGGTCTTTAATGATCTAATAGTTATACATTCTTGTCTTGACAAAACGTGGGGAGTTTTTTGTCCTTCATCAGTCATCACGTTTGAATCGAGACTCAAATTTTGGAGTCAAGATTAAACTACTGAATACACGGGGGTGCACCGTGCACCACATGCTCTTTCATGCTGAAGCTGTTCGTTACCGCCATTGACCTTGGAATAACCATCACTAAAGGGCATTGGCTTCACAAAGTATCTTTTACTATTATTTAATATATGTGCAATCACTAATCGAAAGCATTATCGCCGTGTCCAGGACTCCACCTTACAAGCATTACTGACAAGCGTTTTCCTTGTGCTAAATATTTGTCTTCCATTGACAAATTTTTTTCACTTTGAAATTTGGCATATATTTCATACTCATAAATTCACGACTCAATAAATATTAACTGCTTGATCTAAGGCTAAGTGAGTACTTACTGATGATGGCAGGCCAACTGCCCTACCTAATTTCGTCTAAAACAAATACAGTCATTATTTAAAATTTCAATAAAGAATTAGTGTGTCAAAGCCATGCGGCGACCAAAAAGGGGAAGAAATATAACACCGTTACATCAAGACCAATTGTTATTGCCCACGGCCCTTTTGGGATACTAAAAGGAAAAATATCAAATATCAGCTGTAATTAAAAGATTATCGCACAAACAATAAATATGTAATCCTTTTTTGGGGATCAACTACTTAATACGTACTACCTTATTCTCCCCCCCAAAAAAAGGACTTTTCGGAATGTATTGAATATTTGGCACAATTATGGCCAATTTCCTATCATCTCCTTCTCTAGAGCCACCTTTCTTTCAAGCAAGTATCAAATTCTTGGCACCATTGGCCACCGATTTCTTCTCCTCTGCCTCATCTTTTACTGCCAGCAACCTAGGCACGGTTCCATTCTCACCTCCTTTAACTAACCCAAGACGCCGCAACACTGAAAGGGTAGGTTCCTCACGATTCATTGTGTAGAAGTGCAGTTCCCTGATTCCACGTTTTAGGATCTCTCTGCACATCTCTGTTGCAAGATCCACCCCATATGCTGCTAGTGCCACCTCATCTGACTTCAACCTCTCCACTGTCTCTCTAATCTCTGTTGGCACCTTTGTCCTGTCAGTATGATTCAGAAATGTCAACAGGCTACCTGAATTTTCAACATGTCAGCTTGTAGTGACACTAAATAGAAAAACACACAACACAACCAATGTCTACATTGCTGCTGAATTAAATCTTACTGAAACAACATAATTTTTTCTGCAATATTGCAATATAAACAATAGCCTTAACTGAACCAATCAACTATGATGATTTAGCATGTAAAAGGTGATAAGCCATTGAAGTTTTCATGATTTTATCAAGTTGCTTTTTTTTTCAGGCATTGCATTGTGGTTGATGGTCAACTTCTGAATAAGTTATTAGTTTAACACACAAAAGAAGAACATTATGTTGGTTTAACGATATGATTAAATCAAGCATAAATTCTCTCTATTTTTTGTTTTTGGTAATATTAGAATTGGCTTCCTTGACTGTCTGCTCTATCAAGCAGTCCTGGGATTATTCCCTGCACAAACATAAGAAACACAATGAGAAAATAACATTATGTCCAGAAGAGATGAGTCCATACCTGCATGTCGTCGTCATTGTCTGAAAGCTCCGATAGCTGACAATTGGGAGTATTCCCGGCACAATTGGGCATTTAATACCAATTCTTCGGCAATCATCAACAAATTTGAAAAAGAAAGACATGTCATAGAACAGTTGCGTCACAATGAAGTCAGAACCTGCATCTACTTTTTTCTTCAGGTACACAAGATCTTCTTTGTATCCTTCTTCAGTTGCTACCTCGCTTCCTTCAAGAATCTTGCTTGGGTGTGCCTCTAAGATAATAATTTGGCAAAAGTTAAAGCTGCTATTAGGTTTGTCAATGCAAGACAAAGATGCAAAAGATGCAACAAATATGGACAAAAGTAGTTTTGTTTTATTCACACAGAAAGAGAATCTGATCCCCTTGTAGAAACCAATTTTAAAGAAAAAAACAACAACATGGAGATATAAAAATCTATGAGAATTGGCAGTGAGCTTGTGGGTTATCATAAAAATGTATATAGCTTGGCTGGTAGCGATTTCCCTAAATTTCCTTTTCTATCATTATTTTGAATAAGCTTTTCCCTTTAGTTTTTCCCGTTCTCTCTTGTTAGGTCATTATCGAAATTATTCTAGCTCAAGAGGAGGCCTCTTCTTTGTTTGTTTGCCATTCACGCCAAATACACACCCAATTTGCATGCAAACGTCCAAAATTACCTCAATTTTGCAATGTACACAATCTAACATCCCCTTACGAGCTTTAATTGAAACAAATTGAGCTAAAGATAGACCGCAAAATATAAATTAAATTATTGCCAACCTGGATATCCAGCAACAACCAAACCGAAGTAATCACCATGCCTCAATCTAATATGCTCTACCAGATCCAGCCCACAAACAGGCACACCTTTACCATTCACATCAGTCGGTTCCACCGCATTCGCCGGTGGATCTCCTCGGAGCGCAAGAATGTTGTTAACACCACGTGACTTTGCGCCATCAATTGCCTTGTTTATTCCGTCGAGCGTCATTCCGAGACACGTCAGATGCATCATGGTGTCGACGCCGATCTCAGTTTGCATCCTCCCAGCGAGGTCGACAGTGGCGTCAGCACTAACCGGTCGCCACGTGATGTCACAATAGGAGGCGCCGTGCGCCGCCATGTGAGCGACCTTGGCGATGAACGCGTCGGAGATCTCGGCGCGCTTCTCGGCGGTAGCTGATCTTGGGAATTTCGGGGTGAAGTACTCGAAGGAGAAGATGACATGGCTGTCGTCGGAACCGGTGGATTCCTTGATTTTGTTGATTATATGCATGACTAGTGGTGATTAGTGAGGCGTAAGCGCGTTTGGGTGGAGAGAGGGAGAATGAGATTGACGAATGAATGATGAGAGAGCTCACAGGGAGAGGAAGGGGGAAGGTGGAGGGAATAATTAAAAAGCAAACAAGGATGGTGGGGGTGGGTTTCAGTAGCTTTCTGTGTCTCCTTCGAGCCTAATTTTTTAGAAATATTTTCTGGCAATTTTTCGGTGGGAATATTGTTGTGAAAAATCTCAGAATGTGACGTGGCCCATGAGACTCGGACCAATTTTGAAAAAAAAAATAATAATAAAGGGCAAGTGAGAGGTAGCCATTTAATCGTCAAAGTTACATTTGATCATTAAATTTTTATTTATTTATTTCTAATACTAAACTTTGAACTCTAATGAAGGCTTATATAACATCTATATGAACTTTTGTCTTGTGCTGTTGCGCAAAACTGTGCAAAGTTTATATTTATTTTGGAATCTTCACAATAGTCCAACGCTACAAAGCAAAGTCCATGCATGCAGACGCCACATTAGCTTTCATTAGATTTGAATGGTAAAACTGGAGTGACTAAACACTGAGATATCCATAAATTTAAGTGATTAAAATTGAATACCTTAAAGTTTAGTAACTAGATGTTAATTTCACATGAATTTGGTAACCTCTCAAAAAATTTATCCGAACATAAAAAGGTTAACATGTAGAGGAGGTATTTACCTTTAGCCAAATTTGAGCCAATTTTTAGATTATTTTTCCTCACAAAGAATTTTTTACATAAATATCGTGTGATATTGATTGAACTCATGATACAATCAATAGTCCCAAAACTCTGAGAGAATTTAAAATGCCTAAATATTTAAAATATTGAAATTTATGATTTGGCATTTTTAATTTATAAAGACAATGAAATTATATTTTGAACAAAATATATATTATTTATGTTGAGTTGTAAAAGTAATAATTTTATTTATGAAACTTAAAAGAGTTAAAAATAATTCTTTTTAGATATATAAATCTATTGTGTGATATTTAGAAAATTTAGATTCTTAATGTTTATACATTTTTATTTATGAGTTCTAAATTTTCTTAGGATTATTTTATTATTTCTAATTATTTCTTAATATTTATACAATTTTATTTATGAGTTCTAAATTTTATTATGATTAACTTAATTATTTCTAATTATTTATTTTTATTAATCTAAATTCTAAATACAGGAAATTTTAATTATTCAAAGCAACACGGAACAAGAACTCAAATATGAAACTTGAATATATTAAATTGTTCAAAATTTCAAAGTTACTCCATTTGTGTTTAAAATTTTCGAAGCATCGTCATATATCATTGTACTTTATTATTATTGTTTGAAACGGCAGCCTATCACAATTTTTTTAAATGGAGAAATGAAAAAACTTTGACATATAATAGCATTAGTATATCATTTTTACATGTACTAGTATGGTTCGGAATTCTTTTTTGTATCTATAATTTTCTCTAATCAGGTAGGGTGGTCCAGAAACGAATTTCGAATCAAGTTTTTAGATAGGTTTGTTTTGTAATCCATCCGGACATTTCTTAGGCAGAAAAAAACCATTCAAATATTTCTTTCATATTATTACACTAATTATATTTATAATTAAATTAAATAATTATCACACTAAATAAAGAAAAATAATTACCATTATAAAAATATAATATTATAATAACTACTGATAAAATAAAAAGTAATGGATAAAAATAAGATATATAAATGACTAAACAATATATACTTATTAATGTTAAATTATAATATATAATAATAAATGATTCATATTAAAAAAAGTTTTAGATTGTTTAAAAATTAATCATATGAAATAATAATATACGATAAAGAATAAGAAATATAATTTTTAAAAATAAAAATATAGTGTTGTAAAGAGTAGAAAATTGAGAATAAACACAAATATATATAATTTTATATATGATTTTTAAGAATAATTATTTAAAAATAATATATTCATTTAATCTAATTATTGTCTAACTTCTATTGCACTTTTTTTTATTATTATCTATTTCTTTTGTGATGATATCATTTCTCCTTTATTCACAATCATTTTCTATATCTATTACTTTTTATTTTATTAATCATTATTGTTATTATTCATATTTATTATATTTTTATTATAATATTACATTTTGAATGTGATAATTGGTTTTTTTATTTCGTGTGATAATATGACAATTATTTAATTTACTTATAAATATAACTAGTATGATAACATGAAAAAAGTAGTATATGTCGTTAAAAAGCTGGTCCAGATATGAATAACAGACTAGGTCTGTCTAAAAAAATGGTTCAGAATTTTTTTTCTGGACCATCATATCTGGTCCGGAAAAGAATTCCCACCTATGCTAGTGCATGTAAAAAAAATGGTTCAATCATTCTATTGTATGCGAAAGTTTTTTTTTTAAAAAAAATTGCAGCTGTCAAGTTTAAACATTGTATTTTATTTAAATAAATAATTCATACAAGTTTTCATAAATAAGAAGCTAATTTCGAATTATGGATTTATGAATGTAATCAATATTTTATTAGTAGAATTAAAAAATATATATATAGAATGCTACAAATATAAAAGTGAACTTTGAAGCGAACGAGGAGAAAGGAGAAAAAATATGAGGGAAGAGTAATAAACAAACTAATTGAATAATTTACAAGAACTTTTGTGGAAATTCTTTTATACAAGGATACTTGTTTCTTCTAGAATCTAGGGATGCAAATTTATAAAATTCTCCCAATTTCGTTTTTTTCTTCTTAGTTTTTAGGTGATTACTACTCTCATTTTCTTGGTGAGCTCATGGGTCATGATCATGCTCTGTGGATGTGACTTGCGAATCTGGTGACCGGTGACTGGTGAGCGATGGTTGGAGAGGCCACATGTCAGTTGGTGATTTGAAAGGGGATCTATGTTTGAATTATTTAACACGTTAATTGTAAGAGAATAAATTTTATGGTGTATGAAGTGTTAATGATATTTTTTACTCATTTATTTAATTCGTATTATATGAGAATAAAAAAATTCATTAATTTATTTGATATGGTTAACGATAAGAATTTTATTTCGTTAAGTAAATAGGTACGGATATGGATAAAAGATAATTTCATATTTGTTTGTCTTATAGGGTAAATTATTAAAAAAATAATTTATATTATTTTCAATATAATTATCTCATATAATAATTTTTTATTTTGGTAAATAAAAAAAATAGGGAACTGATAAAAACACTCCCAAAGTTATGCGCTAATGGCTAGTAATTTTAAACTCGATCCCTATTTTTTATTTTATTTACCAAAATAAAAAATATGTATGTTAGTTACCCTGATTTCTATGAGTTAATTACTATTAATTATAATTATTATATTTTTCAAGTTTAATCATCTTATAAATTATAATGTTTGAATAATATTTAGTAGAGTACTTCTTAAAATGATTGAATGAGATAATATTAGATTTTATTTTAGACAATATGTTATTTTTGCTTTTAATATATTTTATTTTTCTGCTTAAAAAGTTTGACAAGAGATACATATTTTTTTAATTTATTTATTTTGAAATGACTCAAGTTAAAATTTATTACATAATTATACTTTTATTTCATACTAGTAAAATAGAGATGTATTTGTATAAATGGAATGAGTATATATATTTTTTTTTATAAATGATAATAAACTAAGTAATGCATTAGTATTATTCGTTAGCATCCGTTACCGTTTCGTTAACCATTTATTTTAACGAGTAAGGATAGAGTATGAGTAAGTCTAATTTTAATGTATAAGGATAAAGTATTAATAAAAATAATTTAAAATGAGTATGTTAATGAAAATATCCCCGACTTGTTCCGTACACATTCTAATTCCTCTCATCCTAAACTTGCTTCTTTTTAATGGGAAAAAAAATGCATAGGCTTTTTCCTCCCCTTAGAACAAAATTCTCTCATCCTATGTGAACACATATATAGACTAGCGCCACTACCACCGACAGTAGCAACGACAATTCCAACAAAAGTGAATTCGAGTGATGATTTAATGCTTATGTTCTAAAATAAGTGATAATTGAATGTTCATTTTACTACTTGGCAGTTATATTTTAATTTAGATCTTAAATTGTTTTTATATTACTACTTTGTTAGTGTCATTATCTAGACGTCATTTTATTCATTATGTTATTTATATCAATTTTAACGTAACATTCTAATTATCTATCGCATATTTCCACATTCATGGTATATTTTTGGTCATTTGAAAATAGTTTTATATTTAATATCACGGACTGAATTTTTTATATAACATATTACTTCATCTAATTAATACACATTACTTCACAATAATTTTACTAGAGACTAATACTTGAAAATTGCCAAACAAAGAGTAGATTAGCTTCTAAGTGAAATGGGGATACAAGTCTTTCAACATTAATTTTTGATATAGCAAAATTTTCTACAAACAGCTCATTTAATACAAGTAATCGTACAATTACAAAAAAAATAATGAATTACGTTTTCTTAGTTACAGTGAATTATTAAATTTTCAAATAAATGCTGGTTACAAATTAATTCATTGTTTTATTTATGTTTTTTTATTTGTCAATATGTATGCAAAACCTGCATACAAATCGACTACAAAAAAAAACAATTATTAAGCTGAGGTGGCTAGCAATGATTGGAAATGAGGTGATATTAAGGTAAAATTAAAAATAGCCAAAATTCTATCCAACTGACGCATTTACTCTCAGTTTCATGTAATTATAAACTACTTAATGCTGCATCAAACAAATTAAAAAAATAGTCAATGTTAAAAATTTATTAAGTTTCATCATTTTTCGTGCGTGTGTGTTATGTATAATATATAGTTAGATTTTAATAATATAAGTTTTTTTGTTGGGATCCCTTAACAACTAGCTAGTTGCTAGTTACTTTGACAAGTTTGACAATTAAGTTCAAATAAGTTCATAAAAAAACTTAAAGATAGAAAAAAATTACAAACATATTCTATTAACTTATAGATTGATTGTGATTTAAGTTTTATATAATTGAAGTATCATTTGATATTTCATCAAAGACAAAGACCATCAAATTTAAATGTTTGATAAGACACTATCAAAATTATTGAATAGAATGTTGTCAGCAATTGTAAAGCACATGTATATTTTATTCATAGCTATTCTTATTTTTTTTCCTTCTTCTTTTATATATAATGACTGTAATATATCGTTTTCTAAATGTAATGAAAGCATTGACATTTTTGTCATTTATAAAAAAAGAGAAAGAGAATATATTTTAAATTAAAATTTAATTTTTGGTAGAAATAAAGAAGTGAACATAATTAAAGTTCAGAAAAGAGAAAGCATTGATATTACATCGTCCATCGAACAGAACAAAATTAGATAGGCAGATCTACATCTACTCCCTCAGACGGTGACGTGTGCTGGATCTTGGCATATTTGCATGTGATGTGATGTGTTACATCCGAACCGGCAACACAAGAGACTATATATGTAGAGTAAAATTGATGTACTTCTACGAGGTTCTGATTTTAGCTTAAAAATATATCAAATGATTTTTAAATTTTAATTTATCGTTCTCATTAAATCCTTCATATTGAAATATTATAACGTTTTGGAGTGTTTTGAGTTTTCTAACTCGCTCTTTTCAATTTTTGAAAATAATATACAAATAATAAATATTTTATTATTATTTTTAGAGTTGATTTTCAAAAATTAAAAAGAGCAACTTAGAAAACTCGTAACACCCCAAATTTTTGTCCCCCATAAGATTTAAATATGAAAAAAATTAATGAGAGTGATAAATCAAAATTTAGAAATCATTTGATATATTTTTTAAGCTAGGATTACAAAGAGGCTCCGTGCTCCTAGGAGCACGCTAGTTTTGCTCTCTCTTTATATATATAGAAAGAGAGAGTTTGTCTATTATGCTTTCAGTAACACTTCGATCAAAACACCAGTCCAAATTTTAATTTTTCATACTCGAAATTTCAATTTAAGTAGCTCAATAAAATCTATATATCATAATTTTGTAGAATACTAATTTTTAATGTGTTTGGAATTAGTTTACTATGCTTAATGATTTTTGAAAGATAACCCTAAAATAATAGAATAATAATAAAATTTGTATGTAAAAAATGATTAAGCATAGATAAAAATTAGTATTCTATGTGATTATGATATAAAATTTTTATTGAGCTACTTAAATTAAAATTTTGAGCGTGAAAAATTAAAATTTGAACTTATAGCGTTTCGGTCGAAGTGCTACTGAAAGCACAATAGATAAACTCTCTCTCTATATATATAATGAATCAGCAATTTAAGGATGGAAAAAGGAATATGATCCGATCATCAGCGAAAATATTACTAAAAGTAAGAATTAATTTTAAATAACTGATAGAGGTTAATGAATAATTAATAAAACTTGTATACGACATTAACAAAAGATAATTAGAGAAATCACTTATTAAAAGTATCATTATACATTTTATGGTGGCTATATTCAACTCCAAACTATTCCATCTGAACTTGGGGTTCTCAATTGGTTTGGACTTTGGAAGGTCCCAAGAAAATGTGAACCTAATATAACCAGCTATTCAGCTTTTAATTTGAAACATTGGTTGCAGTTTGAGTTCAAACAGTGTGGCCTCCATGTGCTGAATCCTCTTTTCCCCAACTTCAATTTCATTTTGGATAATTTGGCAGGCCCATTAATATAACAGTTCTAAGCTACGGCCTATTGGTTCAAAGAAAATTTAGCTATATTATTGTGGGCTAGAGTCTAGCTTCATGGGCCCTGGGTTTATTCCTAAAGATGGACTACCCAGTCCTTCAATCAAGCTAACAACTTCCAACGTTTGAAATTTGTGCGCAATTTGAAATTTTGGGTGGTTCCAAAATGTAAAATCTGCCAGAATGCTGGTAATGATCGACTAAAAAAGGAAATAAATACCATGCAAGAATGTCAAACCGATGGTTGGGGCAATGGATTTTAATTTTGTGCCCTGAATATGCACGCACCTGCTTAAGAACGAAACTATGTCCGTCTTGAAAGTTCACAACTTCACATGCATTATTCAAAGAATTTGGTGTTCATCTGCTTAAACTCCTCGTGTTTTATCAGAGGCTTATAACAGTAATCAAGAAGTATCAATTTGAATAAATAATCAGGAATTATCAATTTAAACTCCTCGTACTTTTTGTATGGAACAACCATTCAGGAAAAAAAAGAGAGTATATCAGCCAAGTTGCTAATGATGCATTAATCGGTAACATTTAATTCCGTTTACTAATCACTTCAACTAGCCTAAATTGTTTGCGAAAACTAGACATTGGAGGTAGCCTGGTTGATTTTCTGGTAGTAATAATAATAATTTAATAATATATTTACTATTTGACAACAGTTTATTCGGAAATTCTGCTAATAAATCTCATCTGTTATATAGTACATACATGTAATTCTGTCCCCTAGATCAAGCTCACATATAACAATTGTATTCAGAAGAGAGATCTTTGATAATCAAACGTATCAGCACAAATATCAGATATTCGTGCAGCAACCATAAAATTAAAGCACATCCTGTAACTAATACTGGTACAATGTGCAATATATAATTAATTACACAAATGCACGTCTTCTCTGAACTCCATCCTATAAGGATACATCTTTTATACCAGGCCAATCAATAGAACACCATTGCACTCGTTATTGCAACTAAACACAACATGATATTTGGGCAAGAAATGGCACACAGCTGGTACTGTACCAGGTTTTACATTCAGCAATTAAAATGCCACGTGTTTCGGGTTCCATAATGACGTGTTGGTATGGCATACTGCCACATTGTCAACCACTGTCCCATCTTTGCCTGTCATCTTCACTGTGTGACCCTTGGTTGACTTTGCCAGGTGGCAGTAAAACACAGCATTCATGCCACAAGCTCATCTGGGGCCAAATTCACCCCTGAAGATACAATTGAGTACTCTTGCTTTGGCGTCCCATATTTCGAATAAATTGTAGTTAATACCTATCAAATGAAGAATATAACTAGTCATAGCTCAAAGTGCCGAAGCAAAAATATCGAACTATGATGTCAACTTCTAGTAAGCTTACTTGAATCAGCAACTCCTAACCAACATGAACATTAGAATACACAAATCAATACAAATATTTTGTGATAATCAATCCGCAAAACACATAGTTTCAAACCCGATGTTTCATGAAAAACTAAACGCATCGAAATTTATTATCACTTTGTTCGCGAGAAGATACAAGTCAAGGAGATCAAAACTCTTTTTGTAAGAAGTAAAGATTAATTGACGGATATTTTCTACAAAATAATTGGAGCCAAGATCATTTAAAGAAAATGCGAGCAAATTAGAGTTAATCAATATTTATAACTCAATTTGAGGAGTGTTAAAGAAAATATAATTTGAATATTATTGGCCTCAAAGTATTTAACAATTATATCATAGCCTCAATAATATAAAATAACCGTTATGGTATCGTTAAAATAAAACAGCCGTATATTACCATTATGAATAGAAACATATAAAAACAGAATGTAAAATCAGATGAAATAATACAAGAAGATAATTTCCTTCTAACTCTCTCTATCGCATATTCATACTCTGTGTCATAAGATTCTACGTATCTATATATTATATAATTTTTTTTGTTTTGTTTAAATGCTTTTCTATATTAGTAAGGTACTCTTATTTTATCTCACTTGAAAGCATTATAAATTTTACAATTTGAATCACCAAACCATGCTATGTGTGTAAAAATCGCACATCTCATTTAATCGACAAGAGTAAACGCTGAAACAAATTTTCAGGGAGAAGTGTTAATTCTTGACAATAAAGTTAATATGAACCGATTTATCAATACCTAATTGCATGCCTCATTGATCTCCACGAAATTAGTACCTCAGAATAAGCATTATTTCATTGTTGCAAATTCGGGAAATGCAACTTGAAGTGCTCAAGGAGAGCAGTTGATTCAAAAGGAATATTCCCACATGATGGCTTCAGTGTGGAGCCTCTAGATTCACTGCTGTCCGCTCATATTGAAAAAGGGACAGTAGTAAAAGAAATTTCCAAAAAGGAGCAGAACCTTAATATGTTCACAGTGAAGTAGAGGTGGCAATGGGGCGGGTTGGGTCTGTTTGGGTTTAGATTTGATTTTTTTAAAAAAATTATGTCAGGTTGGATCTGGATCCGGATCTGAACAATTTATATGTTGATTTTATTTAGATATTAATCCAATTTTAATTGGATTGCAGTTGTAGATCACTTGATCTCAGATTAGATTTGATTTATATCAAATCAGTTTGATTTTTTTAATAAAAAATCAAATCTGATTGGATTCAGATCGAACGGATTTTCAGGTCGGATTAGATTTTGCTACCTCTATAGAAAAGAAGGCCAAGCATTGCTCTCCAAGGAATTTGGCTAAATCCAGCCAATGACTAATTGTCAGACCACTTGTGCCAGAGAGTACTAGCTGTCAGAAGCCTTTGCTATCACATCATGCATGTGTCAGTGAAATATCTTTTGTGGAGTGCATGAAGTTGATTTGATGCATTCAGCATTGGGCATCACCACTTGATTAGATTTATTATTCCCACCAGATATGTGTATGAAAGAACTGTCAAGGAAGAGCAGTAACAGCTCTACAGGCGATTTTCACACCAGAATCTATGGTGGTAAATCGAATGGTATCTGATCATGTGCCAAGGTAAAGCAAAAGCAATAACTTTTCTCTCGTGTGGGGTGAGCCCCAGTTCCAACTCTGCCACAACTTTATAGACAATGGGACCTCAGTGGGGGGTTTCACTGCCCGGTTTATTCTGGTAACATATCTTTGTTCAAAAGGGAAAAAAAAAAAGAGAATTGAACACACATAATATTTACAATCTGACACAAGATACTCGAGATAATACCTATCATTTTGGAAGAAAAATGAACTTTGTAAAATGTGTTTGCCTTGCGATTCAAATTCAATGCGTTAATTTGTGGAGGTTTCAAAGATATTTCAAAATGCTGACCTAAAAATTTCATTGGCCCACTGATATTTGACCGTGGTCAATGTTCCCAATTCTTCGTCCACGTGTTGAGCATTGGCTGTCGGAATTCAAGAGACCAAATTAAGTAATAATAAGCCAATACCAATCATAAGAGGCAATCAGACAAAAGATTAATGAGTATGTATTAATTGTCCCTTTGCCTCCTATTTCCTGTGCGAATATATATGCTATCTGGCACTTATAATCTGGTTAAATATCAGTCAATAAATATTTAAATTTTTAATGGCTCTCTTTTGTCTTGAATTATAACAATAATTCTCTAAAAAATGATATAAAAGATCATTAAATTTACACTTAAAAATATGATAAAGAAATTAGAAGAGTAGAATGCATTAGATCAATCCCAATAGGAATTATAAGAATATGATAAAGGTACAATTTCTGAAAATGTATTGAACAGTACCAAAGCCAACAACTGAATAACATGATAAGTTGTAATTTCTGAAAATGCATATCACAGTACTAAAGAGAACATTTCAATTGCTGGCAGCATCATCACTCAAAAAAAAGGAGAGTAATCAGTGATAGGATTCACTTTTTGCAGTTTACGGCTTGAAAGTTGAGTAAGCATCTAGCACACAGTGAAAGCAACCAGCAGATTGATAAACAAAGACCTGTGCAATTTTTCATTTTGGTGGTTTGACACAATGCTGGGGCAATAAGGGGAATAATTGCTCCACGCTGCAGGATTTTTCCTATTAGGAAATTCTTCTTCTGCTCAGCACGTATTATTGCAAAGTTTATAAAAATAGTAGGTTTCTTTTTATCATCCAATTTTGAGTGTGCGGTCACATATTAGAATCTGCTTGGATCAAAGAATCTACTTTTGGCCATCTGATTGCCAGGTCCTGTTATTGGTCACTGATTGCGCACATGGAATTGATCTGGTCCTGAGAATCTACTTTTGTGAGATATCTGATTCCACTTAGATTCTACCAGTTGCTTTTGAATGTATATATTTTCTGTAACATTGACTAAACAATAGAATTAAGCAGCATTTATTCACATCGCAAGTTCCTGCATAATTATTCAATATTATGCTATGCTGAGATATTTTGAGAAGCTACAAACAATATAATTTATATAGATTAAATGAATAAAAATTTTAAGGAAAAATTGTGATGCTGAAAATAATACCACACAAAAGGTCACAAAGATGTCAATACTGTGAAATTATTATCTGAGATCAGCAGTTATATTTTAAAACACAAGGAATCTCTTCTCCAATATAGAAGATAGTCAGAAGAGAAGGATGCAACTATCACAAACAATTTGGTACTGCTTGGCACATCATGCTAACATGTTTAGTGACATCAAATCATGTTATTTTTCATGAAACTTCTTCAATGGCGAATTTTCTGCTCGATAACATGCTGTTTCTTATATGTGCGCTCCTCTGTACAACAAAATCCAGAAGTTGAAATGTTTTCTTCTTTTTTTCTTTTTTGAGAAAAAGATGAGGGTCACACCACCCCAAATTTTATTAATGGAGATCACAAGGTTGTGATCTGTTGTTACAGATCATAAGAACCAAATAAAGAAAAGATGAAAATAAAATCAAGAAAAGCAGAAGCAAAAAAGAGACACGAGGGTTAACTAAAGGGATGTACAGGAGCTTAACAGGTCAGTTACAGGTTGTTGAAGGATGCAATGCTGTATTTGTATTCCTCAGCATTGAAATTAAATGATCCAGTCCTTTATTTCTGAGGTTACTCCAGAAGTTGAAATGCTGAATAACAAGATCGATACTTAAAAGTGATTGGCTCATGGATATTTATATTAATTTCTAATGCATTTTTCAGAAAAAAAATATTTTGATGTAATGCCACGAATTAATTATGAAATTGCTAAGGGAAAAAGGGGGTTCATTAAAGGTGCTATGATCATTAGTCAGGATATTTTTCATGAAGATAGCCCTTCAGGCTTATGCCGAGACACTGCTGCCTTTGTTTGTCTCAGGAAGAAAAGGAACCACAGGACCTTTTGACAATAAATACTTGAAAATGATGTTTAAGGACAAAGTCAATATTTAGTTTGTTCCTTTTCTTGAGAACCATTTTTCAGACTCAGTTGCTGAATCAGATGTACTGAAGGCTGGGTGATATGACTATTTGATTGTATCTATATATATGGTTCACTATTCATTCAAATACTTTGACTAGGAGAGGTGAAAGTAAAACAATCAGAGGAAATAGTTCTTATTCAATCACCAAACAGAGAAATTAATACTTTAAGTTGTTTTTAACAAAATCAATGAGAAGACGTGCTATATATTTTGGACACAAAATTGGGGTAAAATAACAGAAATTTACTGATACAAAGAGGATTTAGTGATCAATATAGTTTATTCACATCTATTCTAGCTAGTACATTACCATATCAGAACATATCAGAATACTTAACCTATACAATAACTGTTCTCTGACTCTCTGTCATTGGTTAATTAGACAAAGCCAGTGATAAAAAGATAAATTGTCAAAATTACAAAACCATCTATCTGAGTTATATCCCACATCTTTTCTCCTAATGCAAGTTATATATAGTTAATATGGCACTCATGCATAGTTAAAAAGGGAAACTACATTAGTTATATTGATAGATCTCTTCTCTCCTCCAACATATTTCTATGTCTCGTGCAATCCGTGTAGCATCCATGGATGCACCCATTAAACCCCGCAGTGTAAATCCTACAGCGTAAAGCCCCCTTTCACCTTTCCATCCATTTGGAAATGGTTTCCTTGGTAACCCATCATTTTCTGAGAACATTTCTGTTTCCTATATTGTTAAAGATAAGATTCTGTTAAATTCATAATTGAAGCATAAAGTATGCCTTTGAACTCTTTATAAATTTAATTTGATTTTTATTAAGGTCTCAATATGTTATTCTCAAAAATTGTTGCTCTTAGCTTACTGGCACTGCGTCTACTACAAGTGTGTACATTTTAGACATTTCAATTTCAGTACTCAAATATCTCGGTAGACTATAGTGTACAAACCTAGCAGGCTTCCACTAGAGTCATTAGAAACTAAATGAAGGTTCAATATTTTTCCATTATCATACCTTTAACCAAAGGGGTACATTGCTTTTGTATCCAGTTGCTAGAACAACTGCATCAAACTCCTCGGATTGTCCGTCTACGAAATCCACTCTTCTCCCAACAAATTTAGTTACCGCTGGTTTAACCTATAGAGAATAACCATATATGTTTTGGAATTATCTTAATCAAAACAAATTATGTATGTTGTAGTTTGTAACTTTGTATCAAATTATTTGATAGGTAATAGATTGTTTAGTGTTTACCTTGATGTCACCAGACTTGATCTTGGATAGTGTGCCTACATCAAGTACAGGAGTCTTTCCGGTTACTGATTTCAGCTTGAGAGGCCCAGTGCTTGGTCTCTTGAGCCCGAACCGGGCTGTGTTGCCGAGCATGAACCACGAGATAAGTAACAAAAAACGGTCAACCCACCGAACAGGGAACCACTTTAGGAGCCACATAGAAAGCCCGAAGGTGGACTGGCCAAGCATTTCCCTAGGAAGTACGTGTACCTGGCATATATAGCAACAGTACCGGTCAGAATATGATTGCTGTTTGTGTATCAGTTCATCAGGTATTAAACACAAGATACAGGAGCAAATTAATTTGTGATATGACTACTAAAGTGTTTGCACATGAAATACATCATGTGCTATGTCGTGTTTAATTCAGATCGTTTATCAGGTTTAATTCAAACCGGCCCATAAGTAAAATAAATAATTACCCACTTGTTCTTACTGACTGCTGACTGTGAATGCGGTAGATGATTAATTACTAAAGCAAGTATTTAAAATGTTATCCCCAAGACAAAATAGGCACTTACTGATTCTCTCAAACTATCATATTTTACAACCTTTTGCCAAGCCTACTTTCCTGAAAACAAAGAACTTTTACAACCTTTTCCTGTGTCTCTACCGACTGTTCCTAAATGGGAATGTGTTCAGATGTAAAATTTTAAACTAGAAAAAAATGAGAATGCATGTGGGCTGATGATTGGTAGAGGATTGTCTGTCAAACCAGCACATAAATTAGGCCCAAAATAATGCCCCAACTAAGATAACTTGTTGTATGTTAATATAGGCTACTCCTTTGTGCGGCGGCAGCTTCTATCTTTTATGGAGCAAATCCTAATTATTCTCTTATATCCTCTCATGATTTTATAATCATGCTTTGCATGAAACTTTGAATAAGAGTGACAAAAGGGTGCAATATCTTAAGGCAAAGCTAGGTTCCTATGGAACTTCCTGTACATTAGTTAATTAATGACAGGACAGACTGTGCTTCAGTTGTGGTGGTTGGGCCCCACAGTTGGTTTGTATATTTCCAATCAAAGTATAGAACTACAGTGAGTTCCTTTTGCACTGGCTTTATGAGAAAACAAATGACATGCCTCTTGTAAAGGAAAATACATAATGGATGGTCATGAGAGAAAGAGAAACAGAGGAATGAGATGTTAACCAACCATGAACTGATTGAAATTGGTTATCTTTAATATCACCATGTGCAAAAATTAATCTTTCAATAAACAGACTTGTGGGTGTATAAATTTTGGGCCTCTTGAATTTGGTTTAATATAAACCAAGCAATTGCTATGAAAGCTCAATGTACAGGAACAGACTTTCAGTTCAATTGTATTTTGAATATTCTTTTCAAAAGAATTGTACTTCCTCTTCTCCACAGAATCTTTCTTTCTCGGCGTGAATGTTGTTTGGTCATTAAATGAAGATTATTAATTTGGGCTTATTTAATATATGTGTCCAAAATTGAAATGCACATACAGAACCCTAGTCACTCCATGGCTTTCGGTGTAGACCACTAAAGGCCGGTCAATTCAATAGGCATTCATTACCATCCAAAAGTAGCAACGAAGAGTACCATGCACCTAAGTTCAAAAGGTTGATACTAGCACTAAATTAAGCATGATTAATTAAGTAACATAAATATAGACTCATTAAATGATGAATGAAGTGAAAGTATGTAAGAAATGTACCGTATCTCGGACAACGATATGTGGCTTCGCATTGTTGTTGCACAAGTCTAAACAAACCTCCATGCCAGAATTGCCACATCCAACCACGAGTACTCTTTTTCCTTTGAAATGTTGACCGCTCTTATACATACTTGTATGCACCACCGGGCCCGAAAATTCTGTCAAGCCCTCGATCTCTGGTGTCACCATCTCTGCATTCTCCCCCGTTGCGACAATTAACCACCGACACATATATTCTACTTCCTCTTTTTTTGGCCCAGTTGTATGCACTCTCCAGAGACCTAAGGTTGTATCATGCTCTGCACTAACGACAGTTTGGTTGAACAAAGGATTTATACCAAATTTTTTTGCATATGACTCAAGATACTGAACAAACTGTTTTTTTGATGGATAAGGTGGAAAGTCGAATGGAAAAGGCATGAGAGGGAGTTCGCAAAATTTCTTCGGGAGATGAAGACTAAGTCTGTCATATGTTTTATGTTGCCATAGAGAAGCTATACAATCAGACCGCTCGAGAATTAAACTAGGAATGCCCTTTTCTTTCAAACAGGCAGCGACTGCTAGACCCGATGGCCCGGCTCCTACTACAATAGGTCCTGGCACTGTGATGCACCGTTTGGGAGTATTGCTTGTTGTGGTGGATTGTGTGGTCATGTAGAGACTGCCACTTGTTTGCTCGTATTCTTTCAAGAACAGTGGATCATGGATTCTTTTGCCTTCGATTTCTATCAAAATGTCCATGGTTTGCATTTCAAGATATAACATGCATGTACAAATATTGAGATAGTTGGGGTCAAGAGCGGGAGGGTGTGCGATAGAAAGAGAGAGAGGAAGATGTGTGGAAACACAGAATACAGAGATAGGTCTAAGAGAGTGGCATTTATAGTGCTTGCTCATCACTGCCCGTGTAATTGCCAATGCGGGCCAAATGATTTTAAAAGCTGCTTTAAATTAAGATTTTAAGTACAGAGTTCAGTAGAAAACAATTAAGGTACATGGCGCAGTAGGCAAGGCCACATGAGATTCTAGACTATAAATCAAGCTACGTGGCAGTAAGCTGTAGTTACCTTACTTGTGTCACTACTCCTAACTATATACATTGAATTTTTTTTAAATGTTACAATTTTTCAGAATAGTTATCTAGAGGAAAGAGGAAAGAGGAAAGCCAGCTCTTTATGGTAAAGAAGTGAACTGCAAGCTCTACTAAGGAATATTCCAATATAATGTGTACAATATTATATTTGGAAAGAATAACTATTTTTTTTCAATTACAGAAATCCTAGGAGAAAGGGAATGATTGCAGAAAATGTTATGCTAATATAAAAATATAGTTAGTTGTACCTTTATTGACCAACATAATAAAGTGTTAGCGATATGAAGGATGAATGAAAGCCGTAAACTCAATAGGCGATTTATTTTAAATAAATTAGCGCCTTAATTCCATACTTTACGGGGAAACAATGAATATTAATGTTGGCTACCGCCAGAGGCCGAAATTCATGATAATTGGACTGGTCGGATGTTACTTCAATTTGAATATGAGTTGTGGCTTACTATGTGTAGCATGGATAGTCCTCATATAATTGATCATTTTTTTTATTTTAAAAAATTGAATTGTATAAACCGCTCTAATTGGATTTAAATAAATTTAAAATGAGCTTTAAAATAGAAAAAAACAGTTTACAAATATATTTTTCAAATTAATTATAAATTAATAGCATTTCAAATTGCATGCAATTTAAATGCGTATCAGTTGATGATTTACTAAAAATCATTAAAATTTTATTAATTTACAGTATTCTCGAGGTTGTCTTTGATGGTTTATCCAACTTTTTTTTTCTATTTTTAACTTTTTGAGTTATGTAAAATTTTATTGTAAAAATTGCTAAATTCTTGCATCATGTTTTCTAATTTGTACTCAATGACGTGTCACCAGTGTCTAAACACGTTTTCATAGGATGTTTCTAAACGCGCAGATTGCTTTCTTGATAGTATACCATTTAAATGTTTGTATGAAGAAAGGTGTAGTCCATTTTTTTTAATTTGTAGGACACTGATGAATGTGTCAGATTTTAAACGTGCATGTTATTTAAAATTAACCATTCTTTTAAAAATTTAAAAATATTGTTGTCATTAATTATAAAGTTCGATATAACGAAAAGAGATTTCAAATAAGTCTTTAACGTTGGTACTTGGTAGTAGAGTATTAAAAACGGGTCGGGTCGGGTCGGGACGGGTTTGCACGGGTCGGCGGGTTTTGGCGGGACGGGTCGGGACGGGTCAACGGGTTTTCACGGAACGGGTTAGGACGGGTCCATTTTGGGGGGTTTGGCCGTGACCCGTCCTAGACCCGTCGGGTTGGACGGGTCAGCGGGTCGGGTCCAAGGGTGGGGCGGGTCGGGTCGGGTCCAAGGTTTTTTTTTTCAAAATTCAAAAATAACCCAATAAAATTCAAATAAATTCTCAAAATTTCCGAAAAATTCAAAAATAATTATTAAGAATATTTAAAATATATAATTATTTATATTTTTTACCAAAAAATTTAATTTTTTCCATATTTTTTGAATTATTTTGAATTTTCCCGGGTTTGCACGGATTCCCAGGACGGGTCGGGGCGGGTCGGGGGCGGGTTTGCACGGGTTGGGCGGGTCGGGTCGGGTCGGGACGGGTCCAAAACGGGTCGGGTCTAGCACGGGTTTTTTTGAAATTTTTTTGCCCGCGCCCGTGCTAGACCCGTCGGTTCTAACGGATCACGAATTTGACAAATTAGGTCACGGGTCGGGGCGGGACGGATCGCGGCCACGGGTTCGGCGGGTCGGGTCTGACCCGTCCGGATTTTTTTATAACTCTACTTGGTAGAATAGCAGGCAGCTCAAAAAGTTTTGAAAATAAAAATTCTCTTCAATCTTCATTATCAATCAATCGGAAACAAATATATGTGACACTGACAAATAAAACGCAAGCCGATGTCACTAGCAGACGAAATAATCGACGTCATTTGTTAAATCAAATTCATCTGTTCTTTGGCTACCATCAATCTATACCTGGAGCTAGTTTTTAGGTACGGCATTGAAATAAAAAAAAAGGAAAAAAAAAATGAGATAGTCACAAATCATGGAGAATTGACGTGAATCTGCGGTTGGGAAAAATAACTCATCAAAACCGAAGCAACATTTCTGTGATTTGTAAAAATTTGTCCTAGAATTCCGCGATGAAAGAATCTCATAGCTCAATCCAATCATAGCTTAGCTAGTACTGTATAGCAGATAGCACGGCTAATTGATCTCCTTGACAAGATGTACTTTGTCTTTGTGCGTTTTAATCTTTGATGATTTTGCAAAGTGATCAACGGCATGCTATTTTTTTTATTAAAATGTTGTTTGTGAGAGTTAGTGGAATTTTCATAAGCAAGATCAGTGTTAAAATAAGTTTTCGTTGGGTTAGCAGAAGAACAATTAATATTAATTAGTTGTCATTTAGTGTTTGAATAATACGTGCTATTATAAGTAGCTGTTATTCTTATAATTTGGATATTTTCCTATCAAAACTTCAAATTT
Organism: Schoenoplectus triqueter; assembly: GCA_964058805.1. Taxonomy (NCBI): domain Eukaryota; kingdom Viridiplantae; phylum Streptophyta; class Magnoliopsida; order Poales; family Cyperaceae; genus Schoenoplectus; species Schoenoplectus triqueter. The sequence goes on from CAXKVV010001569.1 coordinate 32,209, forward strand.
GATTATCTACCCATAAAAATTCAAATAATTGGTTATATCCCCACAAAACTTAATTTCTAGATAATCTTACTATAAAATTTTAGAAAAAAAAATATAAGGCCAAAATATCCTTCTCTCTTCTCCAATAAACTTTCAACTTTAATTTTTCCTTCTCCAAATCCTTATGAATCCTTCTTCATTCAAGATTATATCCATCAAACAGGTCTATCTCGCTTTTTTTTACATCTCTCTTCCTCCTTCACTCTCCTTCTCTTCTCCATTTGAATCATCATGGAATTAAATAACATCGGGTTTAATGAAAACTATCTGTGAGTTTTTTTCCTCCTACGTTCTCAGTAATCAGTAAATACATTGCGGTAGACTCACACAAACCATTTTATAATTGGATAGTTTTGAAAAACGTTGGTGATAAGTTTGATTGGTGATAGTTTTATTGAGCCCAGCAATATTTAATTAGATAATACTGGTATGAGAATGAGGAGGGAAAATAGTATACCAGTTGAGCAATATTGTGATTGTATATGTTTTTTTTTTGGCCTTATGATATGTGACCTATATAGTACCAGGATATGATATTGATCATGAAAATTATCTAAGTTAGTCTCCAATGTGAAAATGACTTGATTATTTTGGCACAGAGAGGAGACAGAGGGATTTGGCAAAGGTTATTTTTTGTCTTTTTAGAATTTTATTTTTAAACTATTTAGTAAAATAAATTTTAGGGGATATAAAAAATTATCTCAAGTTGTGATGGGGAATATTCAAATTTGAAGTTTTGGATAAATACACCCTAAATTTAATAAAAATATACCATCGAGTAATCGATGGGCAATTCAGCAATTGATTACTCAAAATTTTGTAAGAGATTAACAATTTTTATTAACACATATATGGACAAACATCATCAATAATTATTAACATATGTTATTTATACACTGTTATTACAAAAATTATTTGGGAGTAAAATAGGAATGACGATGACAGTTCATAATTTTTAAAAACTTCATATATAAAACAGAGAATCATATTGTTCAGACAAAATTTTGTGAATTATGTTTATTATATGCAACCAACTAATTTTATAAAGTGGAAGACCAATTTTTTCAACTTACAATAGACAATTAAAAATATTAGTAAAATTGTTTATTATAATTGGATCTAGATTAATATCTAACAACCTTTTAAAAAATATTAAGCTATCCAAAAATGTAAACTTGCAATAGACGATTGTTGGGCTATAGAACTTGAAATTATAATATTATTTATTATAATTGGAATTACGTGAATAGAGTTAATAAGAAAATGAAGGATAATCGTCAAAATTACTAACGTATAACATAGGACATTTTAAAAGATTTTAATCTAATAATAACATAAAGTTCTCTTAATTAAAAGGCAAAAACCATGCCACATTTACATGACGGTCAAGATGAACCCACAACATATAAGAGAGATCGGACGGTCAAAAACTTTTCAATCACTAAGCACCTATGTTCCAGAAAAGCCAGCATGTACCAATTACCAAAAGTTTAACACAGTCTCCTAGTTTGTACTTTGGCACTGCTTTCTCATATCCGGGAGCAGTTCGATCCGGTCCAATGCACGATGGACCAATTTTTTAGATCTGAAGAGCATTCTAGCCGTTTAATTTTCGGCTTAATTCAGGGAAACATGTTTA
>CAXKVV010001570.1:0-33720 GCA_964058805.1 Schoenoplectus triqueter
AATATGATTTCCTGACGAATGTGATAAATACTTATTTACTGCCACCGTGAATCATGTTACTTCCATAATCTCTAGATTTATCCTGCTATATTATGTTCAGAGCAAATATATTTGATAACCGTAACTGTTAGATGATAATTTCAAAACAAAATATATTAATATTTTCTCTATTATTTATATAGTATACGAAACTGATGTAATTTTTAAATTTTCATTGATGTATATTCAAAATATTAAAGCTTCATTTTTTATGCTCTTAACTAATGACAAAAAAAATTGCAATTTATATGAATTTATTACACATTGATTTAATTTATTAAAAAATATATACGTAATTTTTAATTTTAACAACTACTTTATGATTGTCAATAAATGTGCTTGTTAATTTCTTTTATTGTAAAGTTATTTTCTTTTCCTATGGTTCATGAGATATTTGCCCTTTGTCAATCAACTGCTCCTTAATTCACATTAAAAACATCTTCATCCCACTTACGAATAATTTGTTAATTCTAATATGCACTGCAAATTCAACTATGTGATGCGCTTGCCAAATTAACATGTCTAGAATGTATTATATATGATTTTTTTTTTCATAGAGTCATGCAGAATCTCCATTCCAACTGCAAAAAAAAATGGATATTTTTATAGTTCTGAAACTTAAAATTTTTGTCACATCAGCAAAATTATAAATTGCAAGGATAGAAATATTTTATTTTTCAAAAAAGGATAGAAATATTTTGAAATTGATGTGAAGAATATTGCTAAATTATTATGTGATAAACTAGTTACATTGCCTAATATATGTTAAGTTTTTCGATAACAATAAGTTTGCATAATATATACCAGTGTTATAAAATACGGTACATACAGCCGCATATGCGTATGCGGATTGTGACCCGCGACCAACTTAATATGCGGACCGCATATGTACAGCCACACAATCTTCACCACAAAATATCTGATAAATACCCAAGTATAGACCCGCATATGCATTTTACCGCATCATCTTCGCCACAAAAAATCCTTTAAAGTCGCTACCTTGAAGAAAATGTGTAAAATTGCTTGAGATGGGTATTGAACCCAAGACTTCACGCTGGGAGCTAGGGTACTGCACCATTTTTTTTTGGTGAAGAAATGTTGAAAGTTATATATAATATTAATATATACAAGGTTGAAAGTCACCTTTGAAATGAATAATCCGCATATATACCCCATATATATCCGCAGAATATGCATCCGCATGATGCATATACGGTATGCGGTCTCTCCGCATGTATATTCAAATTCACATTTTAAATTTTTAATATATACATTGCATAATCTATACCCTTACTAAGAAAGAGTAGCAATTCTGAACTCATGCTTAAGAAAATATTTCTTCGTGCAAGCCCATAGCTACATCAGTTGACATTTGCGGAAGCAGCAGGCCACCAAACTTGTGTGAACATGTTAGTGTAGACGAAGGACGACAACAAACAGAAGGATAGGCGATAACACTTCCTCTTCGCCTCAATATCTGTGAAGAAAAGTTTACCGAAATGAAATGAGACTGGTGAGTGGAATGGCGATAAGGAATGTCATTGTTGTCTTTTCCTGTCATGAGCTACAAATTTGCCATAAGCATGAGAGATACAGTTGTATGTCAATGCACTATCACCATAAGTGAAAGAGTAAATTATTGGAATGGTGCAAATTGCTTTCATGTACTGGTGCGATTAGCTTGAGAGAGCCCTCCCGATGGTGAATGCGGTGCTGGTGGAGCTGCAAAATAGTTGTAATAGGATGATCTGTCAACTCGGATGGCGGCGAGATGGAGAAGCATCGCCTGTAGTATTAATATGGTAATTGCTCCTCTGAGTAATTCCTCAAACAATTAAAAACTATTATGTTTGACTCTCTAATTGGAAATGATAAGTTGAGTTTGGTGTTATCATGGTCTTCAATAGCAACGCACAAATTAAGTATACCAGATCGATAAGGCACTGGGTACTGAAAGAAATCGTGGCACTGTTGCTTCCCTCCACTCGATGAATGGTTCCGGAAGAGATTAGAATCCAGCCAAGGTCAAAACAATGATGTTGTTGCAATCCGATCAATGTTGGAGGAGAGACGACGGAGATTGAAATTCAGAAATGAGGGAGGTTGTGAGATAAATGAACGAGATTAGAGAAAAATAGAAATAGTTTCTGCACAAATTATAAAGGGCAAAAATGAAAATACTAAATATTATATAGCAATACTAGATTTTTTAAACTAAAATTATATAGGAAGTATATATTTGTGGCAAAAAACTAAATAAATTGATTTTAGAGTGATATTACACTAAGTTAGAAGTATTAAGTTAGAAGTATGGAGTGACATTTTGCTAATTTTGAAGCTTTAAATGGCACACAACCAATTTTCCCTTTCTTCTTTCAATCAATCTGTAACAAAACTAAGAAGAAAATGAAAAGCAAATGGATTCAGCTTACCAAATCCCGCTAACCACTACACTCCTAGAACCATTCTCTCCTTCCAAGCTCATTCGGTATCTCTCTTCGATTGTCGTCGCCCGTTCGTTAAAAGCGACGGCTCCCTTTCGCCACCAGTGACTTTCCTTCGAATGAGTTCAGAACTTAGGAATTAGGATTATATAGGGTTACTGCTTGGATTAAAGGTCACGAATTCACAACTACAGTTAAAGCCAGGGTTTAGTTTAGTATACGACACGAGCGGGGTGGGGGAGGAGGAGGAGGAGGAGGCGAATAGGCGACGAATCCGCCGCGAGAGAGAGCTCCTCTACTACTAGTGTTAACGGGCTGAAATCGAATCGGGTTATAAATGGGCCGGGCTATTGCTCCGACGCTAATCTGACCTTTTTAAGCTCGCTGTTACTTGTTAGATTGAACCTAAAAGTATACATTTATATTTCCTTTTATTATGACTTATGAGGCAGTTTGCTATGAATAATGAATCGGATGTTAATTTGAAAAAAAAAATCATTCGATTCATAGCAGAATCACCCTTTCAATATATTCATTTTTATCTTATTAATAGGAACTGGGATTGTGTACTGTTCTCCGGGGAACAAGGAGAATATTACTTTACTTGAGGGTCAGAGGGTGGATAAATTAATTCCCATGTCTTTTCTTCTTTCGTTGTCTCATGGACTTAATGTCTCAACTCATACTACCAGCATATGGCAGGATCCATCCACTTGTGCATTGCATTACATAAAAGTAAATTAAGCTTGCCATGTAAAATTAAAAATCGCATGTACTTTTAAGGTTTAAAATTTTCCAAATTGTTTGTTTTAGGTGATGAGAATCAGAATAGAAGAGGCGACGCCAATTGATTTCATTCAGCGCGATTTGGAGAGGGCCAAATTGACCAAAACGATCCTATCTTCTTCCTCCCCTTCCATTCTTGTTAGGTACTAACAAGCACCATTGGCCATTGCTGCGCGCTACGCTAGAACTTAGAAGCCCAAAATCTCCAATTAATTTGTACTTCTTGCTTGTTCTTTTGTGTGGAAGACGCTCATAGAAACCCCTAATTTCTAGATTTTAGTGGCAGGGTTTGTAAATTAAGTAAACTATGTGCATGATTCATTTTGATCAAGGGTTACACATGCCTTATGGTCATGCTGACTGAAGAAATATATATATGTTGTTGACTTCATCTAATCAAATTAAGATATCCTTGCTTGCAAGATACTTTGTCCTCCAGAGAAAACTAGCAAGGCCGAATATAATGTTTCCAATGTTAGGTCAAATTAATTTGCTAATTAGGATAAGATGTGCTTAGATAGCCATGGTGATATGCCCATAAGATCATATTGAACATTAATCAAAACTAGCTATAACATCTTAGCTATCAAAGCAACATATTTTCTTCTACGAGAAATAATTAGACAACTTTGCACATCAACTCAAAAAATAAGAAGAAACCAAATTTACTCAAAATGAGGGGAAACGAATCATTCTTCATCGATCAATATATTAAAATGGAAATTGAATAAGAGGCACTTACATAGCCCAGGTGATTGCCCATCAAACCACAATGAGAGAATAAAAAAGCTACTAATTAATTACTCATCTCAAGAAAGATCATAGGCAAATCATCCTTGGCTATCAAAGTATCCACTAATTCTTTGCCTAATTACTCTCTATATATATAGCTATAGTTGTGTACCGAGCTAAATTTGTTTATAAATTTTATTTGGGTTTGTGGGTTTTTATAGGTAGAAGCATGAGAGTGATGGTGCACGCCTTGTGCTTGACAAAATTATCTTGTCAAAGAGAAGCTAATTTAATTCCCTTTCAACTATTCTTAGACATCAAAGGAATATTATTTGACCATGAATAAAGAGAAGATGCTTAACTAATCTCGTAATCTATCTAAAAGGATTTACATGTGTCAATGCCATGTGATTTAGAGTACTGTTGATAATTGATAGGCTCTTCAACTTCTATCCACAGATGCACCAATTGAGTGAAGTAATTTGTTCTCTTCAAGTTGGTTTCTGACTTTTCATTTAGGGAATCAAATGAGGAATTCAACATGAACATATAAGAACACAAATACACAATTGTTAATCAAGTAAACTCCTTTGTGCAAGTAGCTAAAATTTTGCCGAAATTTTTGACCATATCTCAATATTGTTGGTGAATATTATGTTTCCCAATTAGATATATTCTATGGTATTATCATATATCTTCGGAAATTCCTTTCATATCTTATTGTAATACATGTGTTTGGTTTTTACTATTAAGCATTGTCCGTTGTAGAATTAAAGTCTAAGTGTTGCAAGGGCAGGAAAAGAATTTTGACTGGAAAATATAGCAAGGGTCAAGACTCAAGAGAAGGACAATGACAGGAAAATCAATACCTCAGCCTTTAAGCATCAAGAAGGAACTTTGAGACAGCTATTGGCCCAATTGCAAGTAATCAATCAATTCCTTTTGGCAAATCACAGATTGTCTATTAAAATGCCATAAGTGCTGATCGTTATGGTTTTTTATTTGATTATTCCATCAAGATCGCCATCATCCATGAGACGTTTCGAATCAACCTCGAGGAAAATATACTTAATTTATTGTTGAATATTATATTATTCTTGTAAAGGTAATTAGTTAAAAGTGTGATTAGAATAGTTGTAGGGACTAAACTGTATAAGTTAATGTATATGTACTCAGTTTAGCGATGAATGGAAGTTAATCAAAAAATCTTTCAAGAAAACATGGTATCAGAGCGGGAGTTCAAGTCCGCTGTTGCGGAGAGGAAGTCGCAAGTGTAACCTTTGTCGCGTGTGAGGTCTTTGTCGAGTACAACCACTGACGCGTGCCCTCGTCGCGTGTGTCGCGAGCTCTGTCCAGCGCGTGTCGCGCGTCACCTGGCGTCGCGTGTGTCGCGAGCTCTGTCCAACGCGTGTCGCGTGTCGCGTGTGTCGCGAAGACAACGTGCCTCATTGTGTAAGTCGCGAATGAAATAGCAACTCGAGGGTGTCACAAGCGCGGTCAGGAGGTGCTTCCCTCTGTGATTCGCGAGTTCAGTTAGATCGTAGTGTGCGATCTTCTTCCAAAAAAAAAGGGTCAGGAGGTGCTTCCCTCTGTGATTCTCTCTCTGTGCTTGTGGACTTTCCAGTGAACCATATTCGGACCGAAGCTAGGTGTTCGAACCGAAAACGAAAGTCTCAAAAAACTATCTCTGAGTTGTTGCTAATTCTGTGTTATTTAAAAGAAAAGAATGACACGTACAATCTCATCTGATAAAATTTGTTATTACTGTTATAAAAAGGGTCACCTTCAAAATATTTGTTGGGACCTCCATGGATGGCCTAGTAATGGCCGAGATTGGACTAGTCATGATGGTGGTTGTCATAATAGAAGTCGGGATCATGGTAGAGATCGTGAAATGGAGTGCAGTGGATCAGGATGCCAGCAGGCGCGTGTGGCTGACACTGTTAGTTAGTCGGGTTCAGGTCTCGATGACAAGATGACCCAGTTGATGATTCAGCTTGCGGCTTGATAAGCCTCATTTATATACTATATTCAATTAGGGTTTTATCTTAAAAACTATGCATTTTATGTTAATTGTTAAGAATTTATTTAGTTTTTATGTCGAGTTCGAGATACTGCTGTATTTCTTGTTATTTTACAGGTCATTGAGTGTAAACAAAGATGTTAACATGAGAAATAATGCTTGGAACAAGATGGGGCAAATTTACATGAAGAAATCAAGTTAAAAGCATTCTCATACAAAATTTGCGGACCGCAATTATCAATTGCGGACAGCAAATGCTCTCTGGTTCGTTCTGGAAAAAATGCAAAAATGTCGGACCGCAATTTTAAAATGTCGGACCACAATTTTTTGGCTGGCAGCGCGAAATTGCAGTTTTAAAGAGGTTTTCTCATTGGAATTAATAGATTTTGATACTCCTTCGTCCCAGACATCTCTCAACTGTTTGGAGAGGAGTTCTAAAGCAAGAAAGAAGAGGAAGAACACCATTGGAGAGAGATTTGAAGGAGAACTCAAGAACCGGGCGAGAAATCGTAGATCTTCTTGGTTTATTCTTTTCTTTACTCTTTTCTCATGTTGTACTGTTGTTTAAATATGAATCTTGATACAATCTTTGACATGATTTGTGGCTAGACACCCTTCTAGGGGTCTAAGTGTAAACTCGATAACTCGAATGGTTTAATTTACTCGTTTGTTGATCTTTTAGTTCTTGTTGTTTGTGATTGATTATTTTGTCTGAATTGAATGCCTAGTTTAATCAACTGCATGTTATCATAGAAGTGAAAGCGGAAACCGAAAGGTAGAACTGAATCTTCTGACCCAAAATAGTGATCTAGGTTGTAAGCCAAGTACTTAACCGTGAAACTTATTACCTAAGGGAAAACCGAGGAAACCCTAGAAATTGTGTGAGGTACCGAAAGGCGAAGTACAAAATCTAGGTTATGCCAAAGTGACTCACTGATCTTAATGGGCTTAGACTTGTAAGGTGAAGTACTTAATCGTGAAACCCGAATTGTTTAGGTACGGTATCAAGCCACGAAAGTGTAAATTTGGTACTAAAATCTGAGATTGAATCCCCGACAAACACTAGAACATATTAAAAGATCAAATTGAGTGAATTGACCAAACGAGTGAGAGTGAAGCCGAAAACCCCTAGAATCCTCAATCTGATAAACTCTCCAGTCGTTGTTGTTAGATTTGTTTACTTTTAGTTTAAAACCAAAACTCACTTTTGATTGTCTAGATTAGTGAAACTTGTTAGAACCGGTAATTCATCCTTGTCCTTGTGGTTCGACACCCCAACTACTACTTGCCTAGGCCGTGCGCTTACGGCTGAAATTAAGTATAAATTAGGATATTTATTAGCTTAGCAAAATGCACATCAAGCTTTTTGGCGCCGTTGCCGGGGACAACGGTGTGAATATCGGTTCAACCTTTAGTAACTGAGACTAGATATTTCTTTTTAATTTTTATTTCTTTTATTTTCTTTTATTTTCTGTGATCTACTTGTTTGATTGCTCTTTCAGGACTCGATCTGGCCGGGCAATCAGGTCTCTTGGTGTACAGACGTAGAACGAAGGAGATAACTTCACTTCTTGAACAACCGTTTATTCATCTCGCCATCGAAGAAGCAATCCAAATGGCGGAGAATGATGAGAACCGTCCTTTGAAGGACTTTGCTGCCCCGAAAGCAATTGGAATTCAACTAGGCTACACGATGCCTAATGTAGCAGCAAATAACTTCGAGCTGAAACCCGCTCTTTTGAACATGCTCTCTCAACACATGTTCAACGGTTTAGCCCATGAAGACCCAAACCAACATTTGGCCATGTTTGAAGAACTCTGTAACACGGTTAAAATTAATGGTGTTGAACCCGAGGCCATTAAACTTAGAGCATTTCCTTTTTCTTTAGGAGATAAGGCTAGAAATTGGCTAAGCTCATTAGATACCGGTACAATAAGAACATGGGACCAAATGTCTGATGCTTTTCTTTCTAAGTATTTTCCTCCATCTAAAACTTCTGTCATTCGTGCTCAAATTACAAATTTCAGGCAAAGAGGAGGAGAATCTCTCAGCGAGGCTTGGGATAGATACCAAGAACTGTTGCGTCTTTGCCCACACCACGGGCTCGAGAAGTGGTTCATACTTCAGATTTTCTATGAAGGACTTGAGCAGTCCTCTAAACTAACCATTGATGCAGCAGCTGGAGGCAATTTGATGAATATGAGCGCCCGGGATGCCTACAAATTGATTGATGAGATGGCATTAGGGCAGCAACAATGGAGCTCGGTGAGAGGACCCGTTCGAGGTGCACCGGGTGTGATTGAGATGGACGTCTCAACCAAATTGGCAGCACAATTGGAGGCGATGCAAAAGAGCATAGACCGCTTGACCAACCAAAATATTTCAGCGGTACATCAATCACATACTTGTGCTATTTGTGGTGGAGGCGATCATTTGGCCATAAACTACAATTGGGGAAGATCTACCGAGGGGGATGCGGAGCAAGTGAATGTACTCAACAACAATTACCGGCCGCAAAACAACCCTTACTCCAATTCTTACAACCCAGGATGGAGAAATCACCCAAATTTCTCCTGGAGAAACAACCAAGACGATCAACCCCAAAACCAAAACCAGAACCGATCGAATCAGGGATACGGGCAGAGCCAATTTGACCAAGGCGCTCCGCAGAAATCTAATTTGGAACAAATGATGGAAAAAATGATACAAGAACAAGCGGAGTTCAGGCAGGACCAAAAGAGGGTCAACCAACAAGTGGCCGACCAAATTAGGGATCTAAGCATGAAAGTTGACCTACTAGCGACTCATGGGAAACTTTTGGAGACGCAAGTGGCGCAACTGACACCGTCGTCTTCACGCCAGCATGGTCAGCTACCGCCTAAACCGGATTGCAATCCCAATGCAACTGTTAAGGCCATCTCTCTGAGGAGTGGAACTGTATATGATGGACCCGAGGTCCCTCAAGATGCCAGAGTTCGTGTGCACCAGAAACAACCCGACTTCCGGCCAGAAAATCATGTGAGATGGAGCAAGAGGCTGACAAGGGAAACACCAATGCGCCAACGCCAAATCAGGTAAAGGGGGACATACCGAGGTATATACCCCCACACAGGTTTATCCCTTACCCTCAAAGACTTGTTAACACGAAATTGGATAAGCAATATGCTAGGTTTGTTGAATTGTTAAAGAAATTGAATGTCAACATTCCATTCACCGATGTTGTCACTAAAATGCCGACATATGCAAAGTTTTTGAAAGATATCTTGTCCAATAGGAGGAAATTAGACGATAAAACGGTAACCTTGACTGAAAAAGTGAGCGCAATAGTGATGAATAAGTTACCCCCTAAGTTGTAAGACCCGGGTAGTTTTGTCATACCTTGTTCTATAGGCAGCACCAAATTCGACCGTGCTTTGTGTGACCTTGGGGCAAGTGTAAGTCTGATGCCAAAATCTGTTTTTGATAGAATTGGGGTTGGTGAATTAGTGCCAACAAAAATTTCTTTACAATTGGCGGACGGATCAGTAAAATATCCGGTGGGGCAAGTTGAGGATTTACCGCTTCAAGTTGGGAAATTTTACATTCCCATAGATTTTGTCGTAATTGAAATGGATGAGGACCCCAATACACCTTTAATTCTTGGCCGGCCATTCTTGAATACGGCTGGCACCCAAATAGATGTTAGAGGGGGAAAACTCACATTTGAGATCCGAAAAGAAAAAGTCAAATTCGATATGTTTAAAGCTTTGAAATACCCTACTAATGACGGTAATTTTTGCAGGGTGGACAAGATTGACGTGATTGTTAAAGAAGAATTTGAAAAACTATCAATCGCCGATTCGATTGATAAATTGGTCACGCATCCTTCCGACGGTGAATTCGAAAGGTTTCTCGAACAAATGGAGTTGAAAATCTCAAAATCTGAAGAAAGGAGACACGAAACAGCACAACCAGCAGAAAATTTTCAAAATTGCGGACCGAAGGAAGAATTTACGAACCGCAAAAAGTGCACAAACGAAGGCAGAAAATTCCAGAGCCAAAATTGCGGTCCGAAGTCCGAAATTTGCGGTCCGCAATTTTTCCCAGCTATCATATTTTTAACTTCAGAAGGTTCAGACTCGACCCAAAACCCTCCAATCTCACTCAAGGTCGAGCTACAACCTCTACCATCCACTCTAAGGGTTGAAGTCTTTAATCCACTGACAGAGGAGAAACACAATGAGATTATGAAGGAAGAATCGAGAAAAACAGTGATAAAGCACGATGACTCAGTGAGCACTGGTAGGGCAAAAGATAAGGGCTTTCAGGCATCGCATAAAAGATTACTGAAGAAATGTGAAACCGACTGGCTGAGTGCTCTCAAAGTGACGAAGAAATGGGTTTGTTGTGGACGAAAAAGACCGAGTGATGAGGGATTGAGCTTTTCTCTCTCTCTCTACAAACCTCAACCCCCGCCTAGTGATTGAGGCACCCGCCTCAACCCCGCCCGCCTCCATTGTCTTCTTCCATTGTAAATTCTTTATACCTTTCTTTTTTTTCTTTCACACATTGAGGACAATGCTTGATTTAAGTTTGGGAGAGTATTTGGAACTTACTTGTATCTGCATAGCATGTAGTTGTTATTATTGTTGCATTAAGATTATTGCAATTTTTTTTAGAAATTCAAATTTTAGTGGGTAATTTTGCAAAAAGTTTTGAAAAACCTTAAGGGAAATTTTGGCAAAGGAGTAGTCTTGTTGGAAATTTTGGGAAATTGATTCGGGAATATACAAACTTTTCTAAAATAACATGTGGTGAATGAAAAAGGTTCTTAGGTCCGAAAAATCAGAAAAAAATATGTCCTAGGAAGTTTCTAGAATGATGAGTGTTCAAGGATTGACATCCTCCCAAAATTTTTTATCAAACCTTGAAAATCCAATTTGTTTATTTATTTTAAATGAAAAACTTAATTAAGAAAGAGTGCTTATGGCAAGTGTCGACCGGTGCTTCTAAAAAAAAATCAAAAGGACCTGAAAATTAATATGCAAATCTTTAGAAGGTCCAAATTATCGAGGCACCATGGTTAAGAGTACACATGCCATGACATTCGTAAACAAATAAAAAGAAAAATTCTGATTCAAATAAGATCAAATTAAGCCTCAAATGTGCTAGGGCGGTATTATGGAACTCCCTAACCCCCAACACGGCACGAGGCAGCCTCATGTGCGCATTTAGGGTTTCTTAATAAAACTTTGAGTTACACAAAAATAACCCGCGCGAGGTTCAAGATTAACACTCTAATTTTTCTTCTTTTATGGATTTTCTTGGTTTCATTTCATAGTTGAGGGGAAGAAAAAACTTTAGTGTTCATCATTTTTTGGAAAGATTCTAGGGCATTACATTGAAAGTAAGAGTCTGAGGTAAAACTCCTCAAGTAAAACACCACGTGTGAAGTCGGAAATAACGAACAATTCCCAAAGCTTTTTCCAAAAACTCCAATTAATGACCGAACAAATTTGAAAGGATTTGTCTTAGGGTTAGGCACCTCTTTTTCAAACAACTCACGACCTTTTGCATGTATGTTAGATTTCCTTAGAACTTTGCTTAGTTTAGAGATGTACCCTAGGTCTCCGACTGAATCTTGCTTAGGGACAAGCAAGGTTTAAGTTTGGGGGAATTTGATAAGCCTCATTTATATACTATATTCAATTAGGGTTTTATCTCAAAAACTATACATTTTATGTTAATTGTTAAGAATTTATTTAGTTTTTATGTCGAGTTCGAGATACTGCTGTATTTCTTATTATTTTACAGGTCATTGAGTGTAAACAAAGATGTTAACATGAGAAATAATGCTTGGAACAAGATGGGTCAAATTTACATGAAGAAATCAAGTTAAAAGCATTCCCATACAAAATTTGCGGACCGCAATTATCAATTGCGGACCGCAAATGCTCTCTGGTTCGTTCTGGAAAAAAATGCAAAAATGTCGGACCGCAATTTTTGGGCTGGCAGCGCGAAATTGCAGTTTTAAAGCGGTTTTCTCATTGGAATTAATAGATTTTGATACCCCTTCGTCCCAGACATCTCTCAACTGTCTGGAGAGGAGTTCTAAAGCAAGAAAGAAGAGGAAGAACACCATTGGAGAGAGATTTGAAGGAGAACTCAAGAACCGGGCGAGAAATCGTAGATCTTCTTGGTTTATTCTTTTCTTTACTCTTTTCTCATGTTGTACTGTTGTTTAAATATGAATCTTGATATAATCTTTGACATGATTTGTGGCTAGACACCCTTCTAGGGGTCTAGGTGTAAACTCGATAACTCGAATGGTTTAATTTACTCGTTTGTTGATCTTTTAGTTCTTGTTGTTTGTGATTGATTATTTTGTCTGAATTGAATGCCTAGTTTAATCAACTGCATGTTATCATAGAAGTGAAAGCGGAAACCGAAAGATGGAACTGAATCTTCTGACCCAAAATAGTGATCTAGGTTGTAGGCCAAGTACTTAACCGTGAAACTTATTACCTAAGGGAAAACCGAGGAAACCCTAGAAATTGTGTGAGGTACCGAAAGGCGAAGTACAAAATCTAGGTTATGCCAAAGTGACTCACTGATCTTAATGAGCTTAGACTTGTAAGGTGAAGTACTTAATCGTGAAACCCGAATTGTTTAGGTACGGTATCAAGCCACGAAAGTATAAATTTGGTACTAAAATCTGAGATTGAATCCCCGATAAACACTAGAACATATTAAAAGATCAAATTGAGTGAATTGACCAAACGAGTGAGAGTGAAGCCGAAAACCCCTAGAATCCTCAATCTGATAAACTCTCCAGTCGTTGTTGTTAGATTTATTTACTTTTAGTTTAAAACCAAAACTCACTTTTGATTGTCTAGATTAGTGAAACTTGTTAGAACCGGTAATTCATCCTTGTCCTTGTGGTTCGACACCCCAACTACTACTTGCCTAGGCCGTGCGCTTGTGGCTGAAATTAAGTATAAATTAGGGTATTTATTAGCTTAGCAAAATACACATCACGATTATACTCACATCCACCATTCCGACTAGTGCCACGGCACCGATTGTTTCTGATGGCCACAATCTTTCTTCTCTTCTCACTACTGTAGTTAAGCCGATTGGCACTATTATGAAAGCTCTAGTAGCCGAGCCGAGCGTTGATATGTCCTGGATTATAGATTCTGGGGCATCCAAGCACATGACTCCTCATCCCACAATGTTCAAAACCTATAAACCTATGTCTGGGAAAGACAAGGTACAAACAGCCAACGGCTCACTATGTCCAATAGCGGGGGTTGGGGATATAACATGTACTTCAGAACTCCAACTATCATCAGTTTTGCATGTTCCTAATTTCACCAATAACTTTCTATCAGTCAGTCAATTGGTAGATGACCTTAACTGTGTGGTTTCATTGTCTCCTACTCATGTTGTGTTGCAGGAGCTGAACACAGGAAGGGTAATTGGTGTTGGTAAGAGAAGTGAAGGCTTATACCGACTCAAGCAAGGAGGGAAAAGTTTGAATCAAAGAGCATGCGTGGCAGAAACTCCACAGTTGGAGTTGCTCTTGTTGCATTGTCGTTTATGCCATATACTATTTACTGTACTTGAAAAGTTGTACCCCAAGTTGTACTCGAAGTGTAGCAAGGCTAAACTAGTATGTGATGCTTGTGAGTTCGCTAAGCACACAAGAACAACATATCCCTCCTTTGGTAATAGAAGTTCTTCGTGTTTTGATATTGTTCATTCTGATGTGTGGGGGCCCTCGAGGATTAGTTCTTTATCTGGTTCAAGGTGGTTCGTGACTTTTATTGATTGTCATAGCCGGATGACTTGGTTGTACTTGTTGAGGAGTAAGGATGAAGTCCTGGAGTGTTTTAAGGGTTTTCACAAGATGATGGAAACGCAATTTGAGAAAAAAATAAAAGTGTTACGTTCAGACAATGGCATAGAGTACACCAATAGGGCAATGCACTTCTTCTTACGAGATAATGACATTATACATCAAACTACATGTGTGAGTACACCCGAACAGAATGGTGTCGCGGAAAGGAAGAATAGACACATTCTGGAGGTGACAAGGTACCTCCTATTTGCCATGAATGTCTCGAAATACCTTTGGGGAGAAGCAGTACAAACTGCTACATATTTAATCAACATAATGCCATTGAGAACTGTGGACTTCAGTACACCGCTTGAGATGCTCACAAGTATTACCTCATTTAAGGTATCTCCCAAGAAGTTTGAATGTGTGTGTTTTGTTCATAATACAAGTCCAGGTATTAGTAAACTTGATGTAAAGTCTCACAAATGTGTGTTTGTTGGATATTCAAGTGGGAAAAAGGGGTATAAGTGTTATGACCCCGTGAAGAAAAGAATGTTTGAGAGCTTGGATGTGACATTTAGAGAGACAGAATCATACTTTGTACTCTCAAATGCATAGTCCAATACATCCCCTGTGACATTTCAGGACACTCTTGAGGTAGTTGTCACTCTTCCCTCGGGCCGGATTGGCCGAGAGGGAGAGAATGTGGTGGTGGCATTGGAGGAGGGTATAGAAGATACTATAAACTTAAGTGACACTATGGACGTGAATCCAAATACAAGTTTAAATTCTCGTTTGAATTCAAGCATGGATCAGAACCTCCCACCTCCGACCAGACAAATCCATAAAGTTTGCACTCGAAAACCTCGTCATGAAAATGCTGAGCAATTGACTGTCCAAGATCAACACCAATTGCTCATACCTGTCGACGGTTCTCCCACAACAAAAACTTCAGGTAACTTAGAGTTATCCTCAGGTACTATTCTCTCTGATCTCGATCTTTCTATTGTTGTGCGCAAAGGGGTTCGATCAACTGTGTTGGAACAAGGGAACTGTGCCTCAACATCTCACCCTATCTCCCACTATGTGTCATTTGAGACATTACCACCTACGTGCAAAGCATTTATGACCTCTTTACATTCTAATTCTGCTCCATGTGAGTGGAGAGAAGCAATGCAGGACCCGAGGTGGAAAAATGCTATGTTCGAGGAAATGAGAGCATTAGTCAAGAATGACACGTGGGATATGGTCCCGAGACCGTTAGGAAAGAATATTGTGGGATGCAAGTGGGTATACTCAATAAAACATACCCCCGAAGGAAAGGTGGATAGATTTAAGGCAAGGTTGGTAACTAAGGGTTACACACAGACATATGGAGTAGCTTATGAAGAAACCTTTACTCCTGTTGTAAAAATGAATACTGTCCGAACACTTATGCGGTGAACTCTGGGTGAGACTTGTGCCAGCTAGACGTGAAAAATGTTTTTCTTCATGGGGACCTAAAAGAAGAGGTGTATATGGAGATCCCATCGGGTTTTCAAAATGAACAACTAAAGGGCAAAGTGTGCCGGCTGAAGCGCTCCCTGTATGGGTTGAAGCAGTCACCGCGAGCCTGGTTTGATCAGTTCTCCATGGCAATGTAAAAGCTTGGCTATCAGCAAAGCAACACCGATCACACTATGTTCATCCAAAGGAAAGGAGAGAAAATTTGCATATTGGTCGTGTATGTGGATGATATAGTGTTGACAGGTAACGATTCCGTGGAGATGAAGAGACTCAAGGCTAGTCTAGCCAAGGAGTTTGAAATGAAAGATCTAGGTGAATTGCGCTACTTCCTCGGCATTGAGGTTGCTCGGTCAAAAAAATGAGTAGTTCTATCACAACAGAAGTATGTCCTAGATCTACTAAGTGACACTGAAATGTTGGGGTGTAGACCCGTCAACACACCCATAGATCCCAACCACAAGTTGAGTGGAGGAATTGGCGATCAAATGGAGAAAGGGCAATATCAATGCTTGGTAGACAAGCTAATTTACCTGGCTCACATCAGACCTGACATCTCCTACGCTGTGAGTGTGGTGAGCAGGTATATGCATGATCCTAGAGTATCATATCAGGAGGTTGTGTATCAAATCCTGAGATATCTCAAGGGTTGTCCTGAAAAAAGTGTGCTCTTTAGTAAAAAAAAAAGGGCATAGGAGGATCGAAGTCTATACCGATGCCGATTGGGCTGGGTGTCTCGATGATAGAAAGTCCACTTCTAGCTATTGTGCGTTTGTGGGAGGTAATCTGGTTTCTTGGAGAAGTAAGAAATAAAATGTGGTGGCAAGTTCTACGGCTGAGGCCGAGTATAGAGTCATGGCCCATGGTGTGAGTGAAGGGTTGTGGCTACGAAGATTGCTACTGGAGTTAGGGTTATTTGAAGATAAACCCATCATGTTGTATTGTGACAATAAGGCGGCTATAAACATAGCAAATAATCCAGTACAACATGATAGAACTAAACATGTGGAGATTGACCGACACTTCATTAAAGACAAGCTTGACGAAGGTATCGTGTGTATGCCTTTTGTTGGGACTAAGGAGCAAATTGCAGATGTCTTCACAAAGGGGTTGAGTATCACCGACTTCTTCAATGTAATAGATAAGATGAGCATGATAAATATATATGCATAATTTTGAGGGGGAGTGTTGAATATTATATTATTCTTGTAAAGGTAATTAGTTAAAAGTGTGATTAGAATAGTTGTAGGGACTAAACTGTATAAGTTAATGTATATATATTCAGTTTAGCGATGAATGGAAGTTAATCAAAAAACCTTTCAAGAAAACACTTATTACCCAAATTGAAATAACAGTGATACAGTTCAAAGAACCAGCAAGACAACACATGACTTATTGCTCATATTGCAAAGGCTGAAATTTGTTTGGAGCTTGAAGTTAATAAATTCAGCCTTTATGGCTAGAAAATCAACTAATATTATGATACCTATCAGCACAAGATCATATAAATATTTTTTTTTTTGCCTTGTCTGTTCTTTTTCTTGGAATGAATTTCCACAATAGCTGGTCTTTGCCAGATTTTGCACCACATAATTATCACTTGATTGAATATTAATATACTTAATGAACAAACTTATCCCTGTATGTAAACTGCATACAGCATACAAAAATCCCATCAGTGTCAACTCCTACAAAACTAAATCATCTATCTGATTCTCACGCAGTTAAATAGATGTAACATAGATAGGGCTCCGTATTCGCTACAAGTAAAATATATTGTTTTGTATTTATTTATTTATGTGACTTCATGTTATAAATATAAGTCAGCTTTAAAGGAAAAAAAAATACAGATGCACAGTTTACTGATACGTATGAGTACAACGTATTCATTTTGGAGGAAAATTGGTAATCAAAATTTCATATCTGCTTAGAATAATGGACACTTCCTAAATTACCAAATTTTATAATAGTTCAGCAAGTATATTTTTATCACTTTGGAGATTAGAACATGAATGCAAACATTAAATGTCCTGTAAATAATTAATCATAATATGTTAAATAAATGTAAGTTACGCAAGCAGAATTAAAGGTAAAATTTATTACTGTTTTTATTAAAATACTCAGCATATACTAACATAATTTCGATTTAGATTTGATACAAAAAACAAAAAGACCTCCAATCAGATACCCTAAATTAGCAATGTATTCAGAGAATAAGCGTGTCCTCCAAAAACCCACCCACTCCCCACAAAAGCAAAAAAAAAAAATGGTTAGGTGCTGGCTTGAGAACGCAAACCAGGGAAGTTCTGCTGTGAATCCACACTGAGAGATTGTGGGGCACCATATTTCTTGACAGGTTGGACTTGCCGGCGGGGCCCAACACGTTCACGAGGCATCTCTTGTTCTTCAGAGAAGTAATGTCCCTGACTTTGGGACCCACGAATTACAAGGATTGAAGTCTTCTTCTTCTTCTTCTTCTCCTTCTTCATCTTTTGAGCCATCTCAGTTTTCTCTGCTTCCATTTTCTGCGATTATGAAATAATAGATAAGATAGAAGACTTACAATGACATGAGGTGCCAACCATTTTGGTACCTATTGTCATACAAAATTAAAATACATGTCATGAGGCACCAACCTGCTTATGTACAGGAATTAGAGACAAACTGTCATCCTCCTCCAAATTCTTTTTGAAGACGGCCACCATACCGTCAAATTCAGAACTCTCCACGACCCGTCTCTCAACTTTGGGAACTCCAAGAGCTTTCTTCTGCTCTTCTTTCATCCTTACGTACTCATCAAGAGTCATTTTCTATATTATATTAAATGAAAACAATATTAGATAACTAAATAATAATGCTGATCAATGAATTAACATTTTCATACAATATAAGTTTCATAAACATAATTACAGGAATAAGAATTGTGTACCTTTCTATCTGATAGTCTGATGTAATCTAAACCTTTAGATTTTTCATCCAAGAGTCTATCTCTCTCTTTAACTGCCCTGTCCAATGTTTCACTCCCCTTCTGATCTTGGGGCAAACCTTCTGCTCTTTTTACTGCTGCTTCTTTATCAGCTATAATTTCAGGAAACTTCGCAAGGAATTTCCTCTATTTAATAAGATCACACATAACAACAGGAAAGAGTTAGATATCAGGAAAGCTTACATCAACCAAAAGAAACCATTCAGATAAAAAAAATTAATTAGAAAAAATAATTAGTTAGATATCAGGAAAGCTTACATCAACCAACAGAAACCATTCAGATAAAAAAATTAATTAGAAAAATAGTTTAATTACCCATTTCTCCTCCTCTTCAGGATCATATTTGAAATCCTTCATTTTTTTCTGAAAAGTTTCTTCCCTTAGCTCCCTGAAAATTAAATTCAATTATTCCATTAAAATACATTAAAATAAAAAAGGTGTAATAATTGAGAAGATTGACCGCACGTAGGTACCTCTCTGATTTGCCTGAACTCCTCTCGGCCTTGTCACTGGCACCATCATCAGTGCCATTACTGCTAAAAGAGGAACTTTTAGAACGGTTCCCACCATTTTGGGACCTATTGTTATAACCATTATGAACATCACTTTGCCTGTAACCTTGTGGACCGTTGTCTCCGTTCTGGTACTGCGAGTAGTTGGAGTAGCCAACCCTCTGACCATTGGCCCCGTTTTGGTACTGCGAGTAGCCACCCCTTGAGTTTACATTATTTGCATTCACAAAGTTATTAACTCTCTCTTTCCCTGAAATTTCAAAATTGTAATACATTATTTTTAGCTTGTAAAATCAATTACTGCATCCTATTATATACCAAAAAATTAAATTACACAAAAATAGTATAGTTGGAAATTATTTTGCTTAATAAGCTCACCTCTCTGCTGGCCATTGGCCCTGTTCTGGTACTGTGAGTAATTGGAATAGCCACTCCTCGAATTTACAGTATTTGCTTTGACAACAGTATTATTAACTTTCTCCTTCCCTGAAAATCCAAGATTGCAAATGCTCATTAGAAGGTTGCTAAAGCTAATTATAGAATTCACATATTTACCAATATCATAATCAGATTAATTTACTTGGAAAGTATTGTTTTTTTAGTGATATTGCTTACAACTAAAAACAGTAATAATATGGCAAAAATTGAAACTTGCTCCAAGCTATGTTATTGTCAAACAAAATATATATCCTAATTAAGACCAAATCAGACTAGCTACAACAAATTGCAAGAGTTTACCAGAACTAAAGATTGGTGGTTTCAATTTGGAACAGGGACAAGTGAAAATTATATTAATACCCTTAGTAGAGGTCTTCCCCTTCTTGGACTTATCTAGTTTTGATTCTACAGACGCCTGCTTCAATTGTTCAGCTGCCTTGGTGATTGTTTCATCACCGGAATCTCCATCAAAAAGTGCTTCAAAAGGATTTGATTGTGGGACTTTGACGTGATCTGAATTTGGTTATTTTTAAAATCATTAAAAGAAATAAGAGGAAAAATAACAAAATTTATTTATGCACAATTGTATGAGGAGGTGAAACACAACAATAAGAGAAATCAAATAACGAAATTAATTAATTTATTGCACAAGTTGTAAGGACATGTCAAACAAATAAGAGAAGACGACGGATAAAAAAATTATACTGGTTCTAAGTACATTCATATTTCTCTATTATATTTACTCCACCATGAGAAACTAAGCATGAATTTAAAAAAAAGATATAACCAACTATTTCTGAAAAAAAAAGAATAAACTTCCAATAGGTTTTCAAAGAGCTAAATACGATTAAATTAATAAATTTAATAAATGAAATCAAACTTAACATTTGATCATCTAATTAGAAAAATGAAATAAGCGTTCTGCATGGTTTCAATGATCCTTGTTCAAATTCAATAAGTGAAATGTTCATATGTTCTTCATCATTTCGACATTATGTGAATTAAATTTGAATCAATTTAAAATTTCATGGATTATTTATTGAAAACCGTTTATACAAAATAGTTACAGATTTTTAATTATTTGATGAAATAATACTATTAAACATTATAAACGACAATAAACAGTTAAGTAATATGACGAACTTTAAAGTATTATCAGAGTTGTTTGCATAAAATTTTGAGTCATTAAAATACGCTGCAAGAACCTAAGATATAATGTACTCTTTAAATAATAGGAAACTGATTGTGAATAAGGATTCAAAAAGGCGCAATATAGTTTTATATGATTTTAAGAAAAAAAAATGAAAAAAATGAAAAATATAAATATAAATTTGAATATACGCTATAAAATTTGCAATACCTTTTGCAGATTTACTGTCTACTCTGTCCATGATCCAATCTTCACTCTCTGTGTCTCTGGAGTTGGAGATCTCTCAGATTTTTTTTTTCAGAAAGAAATTATCTTCTTTTTTTCAAAACAAAATTATCTTTGAAATTCCCTGAAAGGGGAACAATGGAGAAATGAGAAACTGTACAGGGCTTTTAAATAGATAGAGAGGTTGGCGGTGTTGAAATTGGAGGCGATTTCGAAACTTTCTTTAGGAACAAGCATGTTAATTTTTAGGAAAGCATTAATTAAATATTTTTAGAAAGATAAGAAATAGATTTCTATTTAATGTCTTCAGTATTTACAGGCATAGTGGGGTGAAATTATTTTCTAAAAAATTCTGTAAGCTTAACAAATTCACGAAATTTTATTAATAAGTAAGATAATTAATGAGATCACTCTAATGTTGCATACATAAACACTTAATCACTCAAACAATTAATGGGAAAAAATTTAGAATTTGCTAATAATGTTTAATAATTATCTCATGTATTGTCATTATCATTAACTAATAAAATAAAATTACATAATTTACATAACGTTAATGCATTTTTTTTTAATATATAACAATGGCCTAATGATTTTTTTCCCTCAAAGAATGGTCTACGATTCGGCACCCGCATATCCCAAATAACAAGTTGGATTTTGTGAATGGTTTTTAATTATAGTCATGCACTACATGCGTATAATTTGGCAGATTTAGAATATTAAATAAATAAATAAATACATGATAGGAGATATACGATGCGAAAATCACAGTGTAGGTGTTATTACATATCAATATATCTCTTGTTTAATTTTACATCTAGATGTTATTCATTTTCCGATTTGAAACTAAATTTTTTAATGGAGCTGGCTGATTTGGAATTTCTTGACTGTCAAAATAATTGTAGTTAGAACTGCGTGCCCAATTTGCGGCGAGAAATTAATTTAGTTTATACACGCACCCGGAATACCCCACTAAAAATTACAATTTAATCTTTCACGCCTAATTTGATCCCTAGACATCGTTTTAAGGGCTGGATCAGATTCGGATCCGACTTCTTAAGAGCCGGATCTGATAAATCTACAGAGTCGGATAAAGATCAAATTTGATAAGAGTTTTAAAAGAATCAGATTTGTCTATCTTTTTAGAGAGTCAATCCGGTTCTTTTCAAGTCCTTTGAACCTAAGAACCGGATTTAAAAAGGTTTTATTATTTTAAATTTTTTTTAATTTTCAAATGTAACTAAAGTATAATATAAAATATTTAAAAAATAAAATAAATTTTATAATTGTAAATATAAAAAAATAACATTTTGTGTTTTAGTATTGTTTTAATATTTTTTCCTTTTTTTATATTTTTAAATATAATTAAAATACAATGATTTGATAAAGGTTGGGTCGGATTTAAAAAGGATCGAGTTTGAATGGATCAAATTGAAAGTGGAACATTTTTTTAGAGTTGGATCCGATCCTTATCTTTATGTTATTTTTAATATGTAAAAGGATATTATTTTGATAGTTTTTTATTAGATAAGAATATATATTAAATTATTATTATTATTCTTTAAAACCCGATTAATTAATGAATTTAAACCCGATAATTTATTACAATCCGATAATTGACCCCCTGACTGAAATCCTACATCTGACGCTAGATATACTCTAACCTGATTGCTATGTCAGAAGCACCTTGTACTCGTGAAAGTCAGGTGCTTAATGGTGTGTACGATGGATTTTGTGGACTGTGCAAACATGAAGAGAGTGCGGATGAAGATGGAATAAAGAAGAAGAAGACGTGGTAGATGTAATGGTGGGAAGGGGATGGGATCTTTTCGGAAATTAATATTTCACAAATTAATTTATTCTAAGTTATCATCACATAAAACAGAGATTGCTATTAATTAATTTTCAATATTGAGCACAAAAGAGGGTACAAATGCTAACTTGCAAGCCCCAACACGGATGACACAAAATCCAATTCCAAGTTTCTAACCCGATCAATATACCCTCTTGAGCCAAACAAGACATTTCTTGGCAATTTACTCTCTAACCAACTCTGCATTTCAACTATTTTATGGATTGTCACCACCAATCAAATTTCAACTCACTTAAAAGGCAAGCAAGCAATGGCACCGGCGACACATTCTGGCCTCCGCCGTAGCCACCGGATTGTCAAACAACATCCTCTCTTTCTGGGCTTAATCGCCATCCCTACCAAAACCAAAACACTCCAGAAATCCAGGACTACTCCAAAAGCGCTTAAGCTAGCTATTGCAGCCGCCGGCCTTACCGAGAGCCTAGCACAGGAAGCGGTAGACGGAGACCCCCTTCAGGAAGAAATCATTCAGCATATCAAGCAGTTGGTGTCCTTGCCGACAACCAAAGGAATGACGCAAACCCCCCCTGTCCATTCTACAAACTTCTGCTGCACCAAACACACCCGCTGCCCCATGCCCCTAAGCAGTGATCCGCCCCAGCCATCAAAATACCCTGGAACTGCAGCCAGCATTGAGCACCAAGGACCATGTCAGGAGCACCGCCCACTGACCTTGCAAGACCTGGGCTTTCCATTATCTGATGAAGAGGAGATGGAGTATAATAAGGCAATGGAAGGAATCGACTTGGATGACCTTGACGCAGACACAGAAGTTGAGGACCTCTTGGATGAAGTAGATAGGAGCCAATGATGCTAGGCAACAAGGTCGGAACTCAAGCATAGCAATGAAACCGACTCTAGGCGCTCAGGGTCCCATGATATAGTAGCGCTTTTAAGACTTTATGCTAGTATGCTAGTACCGTAGTCATCTTTTTGTTTAGGATTAGGGTAAACTTCATTAAATGAATGTAGGCAACTTAGCCATTTTGTCATGGAATGTGCAAGGTATGGGAGACCCGAACAAATATGTTGTTATCAAGGACACGGTTTAGGAATCTAATGCACTCATATTTTATTTTTAAGAAACCAAACTAAGTAATTTCTCACTTGCCAAATTCTACTTGTTTGCCCCCCCCCCCCCCCCCCCCCCCCCGGCATTTCATAACATTGCAGCTACTGATGTCATTGGCTCTCAAGGGGGAACACTCACAGCATGGCACTCCTCACTTACCCTCTCACACTCTTACAACCTTACCTTATCAACAACCGTCATGCTCGTCAATAGCCTGGATTTTGCATTTATGGTAACCAATGTTTATGGGCCAACATTAGGTGACCGCAAGTTAGAATTCCTACATGAACTACGCATAATCGGGTGTATGCACGACTTGCCATGGGTCTTGTTAGGGGACTTCAACATGCTACGGGTTCCCGACGAAACTACTGTAGCTAACCCCAACTTACAGTACATGACCGATTTTAACCAACTTATCTCGGACCTAAGCATGAACGAACTACCTCTAATAGGAAGAACCTACACATGGTCTAATAAACGCTCTGCTCCATCATTCTCGAAGCTAGATCGGACTTTGTTGTCCAGTCACTAGGCCATGTTAATCACCCATGCACCCTACCTAATAGACCCATCTGCCACAACTTCTGACCACATCCCATTGCTGCTTCGGTTCAAGAAAATAGATGGAACCCAATCCAGAAGTTACCGATTTGAGAAATTTTGGCTCATGTCGGACAAAGCAAGGGAAATAATTCTAAGAGCATGGCACTCTATACAACTCACACCGAATATTGCACTCAATATCATCAAAAAATTTATCAAAGTGCGCAAGGAAACCACAGCATGGGAAAAAACTAAATTCTGAGGTACCAAAACCCTGATGCAACGAACTAAGCATATTATCAGAATACTTGACATTGCAGAAGAATCCCGTAATCTAAACAACTCAGAGATGTAGCTCCACATTGACTTGAGGGTACACATCTACAACTTATCATGAATGCAAGAGACAAAGTGGAAACAACGAGCCAGTGCCAGTTGGCTCAAAAATGGGGATAATAACACACAAGATTATCACGCATATGTCTCAACAAAACACATCACCAAATTCATCACGCGCATCACCTCACAAACAAATAACCCTCAACAATAGCAACCTATAGTCCTAAACCAAACACCGCTAATTCTACAAAAATTCACATGCCACTACAAAGAGCTGCTAGGAGTCAAGCACAACGGCCCAATCTAACCCGACCTGACAGCCCTCTATCAAGCTGAACCTCAGCCGTAAGCAACAACTAGCCAATTCACAGGCAACAACGACCATCTCCGAGCCCTCATTGTCCCCATAACACTAGAAGAAGTCAAGCAGGCCGTGTTTGCACTATCAAACGACAAGGCATCGGGACCGGACGGATTCACCACTGAATTCTTCAAAACGTACTGGGATATAATAAGGGATGACCTATATCAAGCCATAGTTGCATTCTACCATAATGTATTGGATCTCTTGCGTATAAACCAGGCTCACATAACCCTAATCCCCAAGAAGAACGTGTCTGAGATGGTAACTGACTTTTCACCAATTAGTGTACTCTCAGCACTACCGAAGATAATCACCAAAATCCTTACAATAAGACTACAACACTTCATGCCATCGCTAATACACCAGAATCAAACAACGTTCGTCAAAGGGAGGCAACTGATGCAAACCTTTTCTGAAAGAGAGTGGATAACACATCTGCACAAGGAGCATATCCCGACCGTCTTCCTAAAAATCAATTTTGCAAAGACCTTTCATACATTATCCTGGGAATATCTCTTTGAGGTCTTACGTGCCAGGGGGTTCCCCGCACTATGGATCTCATGGATAAAGAACATTCTGATCTCCTCTACATCGCAATTGAAAGTTAACGGCCTAAAAAGCAGCTATTTCTATTACCAGCGGGGCTTGCGATAGGGGGACCTCTTATCCCCATTGTTTTTCATAATAGCAACTGATACCTTACAAACCTAATGCAACGAACATCCCAAAACCTAATCTCACTGCCAAACTTTCAAACAATAACATTGCAATTTGCAGACGACACGGTTATCATCACACTGGCACACGCAAAGAACCTCAAGCTAATTAAAACCACTCTCCAAATTTTTAGGCAAGTCTCGAGCCTAAAAATAAACCTATCTAAGAGCGGATTCCTTCCCATTGTTGTCCTGAAAAAACCTTATACCCATAATTCAAGCTATCATGCAATGCCCAAGAATAAACCTCCCAACCGCTTACCTAGGGTTGCCGCTAACAATAAACAAACTGAACAAACAAGCGTATCTTCTCCTCATCTCCAAAGCTCAGCAAAGATACGATGGGTTCGCGGTAAAGCATTTCTCTCCGACGGGAAGGGCGATCCTCATAAACATCGTACTCAAACGCAATGCCACTACACTTCATGCAGGCGTTCATGCTGCCCACATGGGTACTCCAAACATTAAACAAAATTAACAAAAGATTTCTATGACGAGGTAAGGCAAAAAAATACTCAGGGGACACTGTCTTGTGTCATGGGAATGAGTCACCATGCCCAAGCGCTTCGGGGGCCTAACGATAACAGACTTGCAACTATAAAATAAAGCGCTACTCTTGAAATGGTTATGGGCGGCAAATAATGGTGAAACATCGCTCTGGTCCGACACACTCACGGCGGTGGGCTCCACATTGCCGCTACACCATTCAACACTACCTCCAACAACCACCTCTTTCTTTGTACGATGCCTAGCGGCCTTGCAACCAATTATGGACACAACGACACACACGGACAATCAAGGATTCCTGCGATGGAATCTCATGTCCACTCAGGCATTCACAGTCAAATCAGTGTACAAACTCCTCAACGACCTAAGTATCCCCATCCCAACACTGCACATAATATGGAAACATAAGCTACCTCCAAAAATCAAAATGTTCTTATGGTTTATAATGCTAAATAAAATACAAACTGCGGAAAATCTCTATCACAAAGGGTGGCCGGCGATAACAAATTGCATCATGTGTGTTAATCACACAGGAGAATCAACGGACCATCTCTTCCACACCTGCACAACGATGAGGCTCCTTGCAATAGACCTCTTTGGATCCACGGGCCTGGAAAGGTGCGACAGCGTAAGTGAAGCATGGCTTCTTGCTTGCCAATCAGGGCTGCAAGTAAAGTGGGTAGCAATGATTTGGACCGTTTGGAAGGAGTGTAACAGACGGATCTTCCAGCAAGAACGGAGGAACCTACACAGCTTAAAGATGGAGCTGCACTCATATTGTACCCAATGGGAAATGCTACAAGGGCCAGGGGAACAGTAATTAGAATTGTAAATAAGTCTACTAGGATCATCACAATTATGGTCAGTTCGTAAGACACAATTAGCTATGTGATATAATGTACTTCTTTCTTCCTTATCTGTAACTCTTTTTATTTATCATTAATAAAATGTTAATAGTAGATCTTTCACCTACTACTTAAAAAACTATTTTACGGATGGAGCACTTCCACCACAAACAACAGGGGGAGGAGAGGTTATTTTAGACATGTACTTAATTATTATTTTTTATATTAAAATTATATTATTTTTATATTAGAGTGATAAAATTAAAAACTATTTAAATTTGGAGTGGCATTTAATTAAATTAAAATTTTGAAGTGATATTTTTAAAAATTCTCAACTTTGGAATGACATTTAACAAAATTTCCCTATAAAAATATTTTAGTTATTAATAATTAAAAATGTAATTATTTTATGAGATAATACTTACCATGATGAAATGCATACTAAAATTTTGTTTTATTCAAGTATTTTTGAGAAATTAATTGAAAATTTTATTTGAAAAATTCTTGTAAAACTCATATATCAGATTTTGTTTAACCTTATTTTTAATTAATTTATGAACTACCAAAAATTACAGTATTTCCCCTTCTTTAAAATTTTTCTGACTCGGTGACTAATTTTACAAACGCTAATTATTTTTTATTTATTTTTTTCTTGAGAACGAGCAAATACGTACTTTGATAGTTGCTGCTGCTAGCAATAGTTACAGAGATTATACCTCTTGGCCTTGCTCTATGTATGTATCATCCTCAAGGGCTGGGTCGGGCTTTTCGAAGGCCGGATCTAACAGGCTTATGAGAGGACCGGATCTAACAGGTTTACGAGAGAGCCGGGCCTAGCGGGCTTACGAGAAGACCGGATAAGGATCAAATTTGATAAGAACTTTTAGAGGGCTAAGTTCAAAGGACTTGATTTTTAAAGGGTAAGTTCGATCCTTGAGAATCTCGGTCTTTATCAAGCTCCCCGGAATCTAAGAGACAGGTGAGAGCAGAGTAAGGGCCGGATACATATATATATAGAGAGAGATGTGCGTTATAAAGTATAAAATACTTCGTACTTCACACTTATATCTCATGTTTTAAAATTTAAATGAACGATTCAAACCGTTAAATATGATTTCATATCAAAATCTCCTTAATGATTTTGCTATTTATTTAAAGAGATAGAAAATCATTGATATTGAATGGTTCAGAAAACCTCAAATCAATAAATTTTGTAGCCCTTTAAAAAAAATAAAAAAATATAAAAAATATAAAATTTGATCACCAAGGAGATTTTTATATGAAGATCATATTTAACGGTTCAGATCATCCATTTGAATTTTGAAACATGAGATATAAGCGTGAAATACGAAGTATTTTGTGCTTTATAAAGCATATTAGCACACCTATATATATATATAAAGAGAGAGAGAGAGTTATGCTACGGTTAGTCGGAAAATACAAAATATTTTTATACTTCGGATCGTATCTCCCATTTTCAAATTCAAAACACCGATCTGACCGTTAAAAGTGTTCTCCATATTAAAATATGATTGGAGACCAAAGTAGGGATTGGTATTCTCTAGAGGAAGAGATAGCCCTCTTTTCGGTCTCTAAGTAACTTCAATTTTCATAAAGATACCGCTTTCGCTGTTTTACATTTTTTAGAAAAAAATTTCTATTTTTATAAGGGATGAAAATACATTGAGTTTATGATTTTTAATAAGAATAATTTTCTAATCCTTCAAAAAATAGAATTTTTTTAAAAAATATATAAAATTTAGTCTCCAAACATATTTCAAAATGGAGAACACTTCTAACAGTCGGATCGGTGTTTTGAATTCGGAAATAAAAGATACGACGCGAAGTACAAAAATATTTTGTACTCCGCGACTAACCATAGCATAACTCTATATATATATAGAGTTTGTCTATTGTGCTTCCAGTAGCACTTCGGTCGAAATATTATTAGTCCGAATTTTAATTTTTCATACTCAAAATTTCAATTTAAGTGACTCAATAAAATCTTTATATCATAATCATGTAGAATATTATTTTTTATCGTGTTTGGAGTTAGTTTACTATGCTTAATAATTTTTAGAAAGTAAGCATTTTTGATATATAAATTTTATTATTTTTCTATTATTTTAGGGCTATCTTTCAAAAATCATTAAGCATAGTAAATTAATTCCAAATACGATAAAAAATAGTATTCTATAAGATTATGATATAAATATTTTAGTGAGCTATTTAAATTAAAATTTGAACTGGTAGCGTTTCGACCGAAGCGCTGCTGGAAGCACAATAGACAAACTATATATATATACATATATTTGCTTATTAAGTATTTTTTTAATATTAATTTATATTTGTATAAAAATATTAAATTATATTTTTCTATTTGCTCATTTTATTTTAATTTTTTCTGTTCTTTCAAATCTTTTTAAGTGTACTTAATATACAATATAAAATATTAAAAAAAACTTGAGAATGACTGAATAAGGGCTGAGTTTGATAAAAATCGAGTTAGAAGAGCTTATTTTTTAACGATTGAGCTCGATCTTCAAGAAGCCTCATCTTTATCATTAAAAAGGATCAGATCGAACTTCCGAGGATCAGATAAAAATTGATTTTTTGAAGAGTCAGTCGGGACTGATTCAAAGGCTGAATTCTTATGGATTATGCTTAGTTTCAGGAGAGGTGAAGAGCAAATTATTTATTCTATAATTTTATAAAAGTAAAAAGGAGGAAGTTACTCTTTAAAAAAAAGTTAATTTTTCGAGCTACACACACGGGTGAACTGACTGAACTCTTCCCATTTTTTTCTCAGCTCAGACTCATATGTAATGTTCAGCCAAAAAGGGTTCTGTCACTTAATAATGATATTTGTGGGGTAATTTAAGGAAAACTGCCTTCTGATTTGTTGCCACCGACCAGAAGACTATAATCATTGACAGACATTCTCCATTTCCCTCCCAGCTCTCGGAGAGCCGAAATAACGACAATGCCTTTCTTCCCTTTCGGCTCCCAAAACCCTACTAACCAGGACCAAAACCCCCCATCAAATTCTCTCCATTTCGACCTCCCCTCCTTCCTCTCCAGCGTCCAGTCCTCCGCCCATGCTGTTCTCTCCCAAATCTGCCCTGTGGGTCCTATCCTGAATCCTTCTTCCCCTGCCATCCCTCCTCCGTTCGCGCGCATCCCCTCCAGTGCAACAACCGATACACCCCCATCCAGTTCTTCTTCTCAGCGAGTAACCAGCTTGCCAATGTACAAACCTCCCTTTAATTTTGATCATTCTCAAGTGATATTTGTAATATTAGATAGGCTCGCTTTAACCTGGTAATTATTGCATTAGTTCCCTCCTAAAGTTGCAAGCATCTTTGAATTTTTCTTAAAAAATTACTTAGGAACTCCACTGTGGGGTTCAAGGAAGCTAGTATTGCATCTCGGCTGGACGGCATACCAGTATATGCTGTGAGCAATGAACAAGGTGAGATCGTACTGGTATCTGCTCCAGATGCTGGTAGATCTCTGGGGTTGATTTGCTTCAAGAAAGAAGATGCTGAGGCCATATTACAAGAAATGAGAGGGATGGATAAAGAAATGAGACATGAAGGATCAAGGGTGGTGCCACTTGCATTGGACAAGGTAAATGTTGTTATTGATCAACAAGAGTTAACAGTTAACAACTTGATTTCCATCTACAACCTTATGTTCTATGAAAATTACATTTGTAGCCAGATAAAGTGAGTTTTTTAATGGTCTATTTTAAAATTTGTGGTCCTTTAAAGGTATGGATCAAGTTTTTTTTTTTCTAGGGATCCACTTGGAGTTGGTTTCTATAACAATGAATTTATCTAATCTTAGATGCTTTGACAAAATACATGTATAGCAGTGGGCAGTAGGAATGTAGTATAATTGTACAATGTATTACATGATTTTTTTTTAGTATAGTAATGCATTACTACCATATATTTAGGTTTTTCAATTGAAGGTAGATGGGATTTCTTTTAGATTTATTCCAGATTCTTCTCAGGTGGTGAAGGCTCTTAAGGCAAGTATTATTCTTCCTAGATTTTATTTGTTCTAGTTATCTTTTTATTTTGTTTAACTTTATTTATTTATTTTATAGGAAAAGGAAAAGGCTGGTGAATCCCCTAGAGGGGGTTTCAATGGTGTACCAGTTTTTCAGGTTAGGGGTTCTAATCTAATATTCCATCAAATCACCTATTTGGTGGCTAGAAGACCTCTCTTCTCCTTTATACTTCTTATTTTGTCAGTTATATTTCTCAAATGGAACTCGTTTACTATAAACTGTTATTCAGTCCAGGAGCTTGTTTGTGAAAAGTGGAAACAAGAAATACCGCCCAATTTTTTTCAGAAAGGTTAGAACAAAAAAATGTCATGTGTATTTTACCTCTGTGGCCTTTTTATTATTAAAATTTTTAAATCATTTGCTCAATCGAATGATGAAAACAGGAAGATCTAGATGATTCACTTGCCAGAGTATCAAGAGAACATAAGCGATTAAACCCGGCCATGAGGGTTGGTGATATACAGGTAATCATTTAATTGGGGGTGGATTGATGTCTCTCAATTGAATTTAATTTTGGTCAACTAATTTGAACATTTTTTTTTTGGTTCGTGTGCT
This sequence comes from Schoenoplectus triqueter, assembly GCA_964058805.1. Classification (NCBI taxonomy): domain Eukaryota; kingdom Viridiplantae; phylum Streptophyta; class Magnoliopsida; order Poales; family Cyperaceae; genus Schoenoplectus; species Schoenoplectus triqueter. The sequence continues at coordinate 31,557 of CAXKVV010001570.1, forward strand.
TGAAAGATTGTTTACATATTTGTGTTGTACTATATCTGCATAGAGGTATGATATTAGGGATAATTGGCATAGCTGTTTACACGGTTATTTCTAATTTATATAATTATTACTCTTTGTAGGTTGGAGTGTTTGAAGAAATTCTGAAAACCATGGTGGTGTGTGCTTTAATTTCTTAATTCTTCGCCCTTTCTTCCTATCTTAGGTTTAATATTGAAGGAATTAATATGCATGTTAATAAAATTCATGATTACATTATTGTTAGGATGGATCTACTGCAAAATGGGACGATGTGGTTTTCGTACCACCCGGTTTCAAGATGCCGGCTTACCAAAACTGATGTCGTGACCTAATAATAATTTGTTTAGATTCCCTCTTCTGGGTAAAAAGATAGTTTCTCTTTTATTCGTTAGTTTTTTTTTTTAATCATTAGACAAACATAGCACCAAATATAAGAGAACTTTTAGTGTGGTTGGCATATTGGTCGGTTCAATGTTGTATTATATCTGCATGTACCTTTAGACAAACATGGCACCAAACTACACATGTTGCATGTGTAGTTTCTTCTTACTATTTTTATGAACACTCAATTCAATTATTTTGTAAAAATTGTTTCGAGCAGGAGATTGTGCCTAGCAACAAAGGTGCTTGTATAAGGCTATGCATGTTTGAGCAGAATTTTATATACAACAGCTCTAATACTGGCTAATAAAAAGAACAACAAAAGAACAGATAAACAATAGTTTATTTGTACATGTTAGCGATTTGATCGCTATACTTAGCAGTCACTTTGTCTCTCCTGATTTTCATTGTTGGTGTCATTAAACCATTATCCAACTGAAATGGAGGAAAAGAGAAGAATGATCAGTAATATGTCGATCTGAGGAACACAAATTCCAAATTCAACCATGAAATCCATAAGAAAAAAAAGGAGTTTGTAAAACATACTGTAAAAGGTTCATCAACAATCAATATTGGGCCGATCTGGAAAGCGCAACCAGCAGTCCTGGAATTTTACAGTAAAAGTGTTCTTATAGAATGTTTTTTTCTTCTTTTAAAATCAAAATAGGAGAGAATTCTTTGTGTTGTATTCACAAAGATAAAAAGGGTATATAATGGAACTTGCAGAAAGATGCTCACCAAGTTCGAACTTCATCATATAAAAGATTAAACACTTTTTCTTTGGATAATTCCTCTTTTTCAAGCAAATCTGCTGAGAGTTCATCCTTATTGGGAACAACAATTGCACCAAGACGCCGTTGATCCTAGATATAAAAAAAAATAATAAAGAACAGAGGCTAAGTTGCTGCTGTTGTTATTCACAGCCTAGAATTCAAGTTTGAGCATTGCAAGAAAAAAAAAAAGAATACAAAGATCCATAGTTTTTGGGTCAACTGAGTCCTTTAACATGACGTATGTTGGCAAAATTTTGTAGTCGGCCAGAATAGTCACTTTCATTTTTTTTTCACACATGGATTGTTAGCATGACATTTGTAAAATTGAAACTCTGCTTTATGCAACCACATTTTAAGAACTCGCTTTTTATTTTTGTTCTATGAATGACAAGCATGCAAAGAAGGGGCATTTCCCCTTCTTTTTTTTTTACTTTACCTGGCCAATAACCATTATTTGATGAATCAGACTACTTCGCATGGCTGCTTCCTCAATATCTGTTGGCTCCACATTTTCACCTAAAAAAATATATTATTGGAGTATTATATCAGAATGCTATGTAAGTCCTACAAAAAGGAAAATCCTCACTTACACCTAGGGGCGCAAAAAAAAATTGTAATTCTTTCGGTGTTCGATTCAGTTTTTAGCTCGAGTTTGATTAGTTCGATTAGATTTTTTTTTATCAGCTCGATTCGAGTTCGGTTCGATAATTTTTTAATGAACTGGTTCTAGTTCGATTCGCAAAATTCGATATGTAGTTCTTTACATATATTTTAACTATTTCTTCAATAATATATGTAATAATAAAATTATTTTACTATAAAATTTTTAAGACATTGTTAATTTATTATTAAATTAATAAATATTAGTTACTTTTTTCAAATTTTAATATAAAATTAATAAAATATTAATTATTTTAGCTCTAATTATTTGTGATAATATAAAAATAACTGTAAAATATTATAATAATTGAGTTCATCTACAATTTGATTTC